>VDFB02281492.1:775644958-775751222 GCA_007258455.2 Sequoia sempervirens | reverse complement strand
TAACAAACCTATAAAAGTTTACAAAAACTCAGCCATTTTACATGCCTGTGATCCAATTTAGTTTGATTGCTAATAAATTGTAAGGCATGGTTATCAGCATATAATGTAAATTCTTTAGGCATTAAATAATTACTCCATTTCTCCAATTCTTGAACAATAGCATAAAATTATTTATCATAGGAGGAATATTTTTGTTTAGCCTCATTCAACTTTTCACTAAAATAAGCAATTGGTTTTTCATCTTGACTTAAAATTGCACCAATAACAAATCCACTAGCATCACACTTAACTTGAAAAACTTTATTAAAATCTAGTATTAATACTAAAACTGGTTGTTATGTTATCTTCTTTTTGATTAACATGAATCCTTTTTTAGGTGCTTATGTCCATTGAAAAGGTTGCTTTTTTCCCTTGATTGTTTCTGCAATTGGAGCACAAATCCCATTGAATTTTCTAATGAATTTTTTGTAAAAATTGGCTAAACCATGAAAACTTCTTACTTCAAAAATATCCGTTGGAGTAGGTCATTCTCTTATAGCTTTTACCTTTTCTAGGTCTATTTTTAAACCATCTTTACATATAAAAAAATACAAATAGATTAACTCAGGTTTCAAAAATGTACACTTCTTAAGATTGATTAAATTTTTTTCTTGTTTCAACTTACTGAAAACCAATCTTAAGTGTTTGAGGTGTTCTTCCTTTGATTGATTGTATATTAGAATATCATCAAGATAGACTATGAAATTTTTTCCTATGAATTCCTTAAGTACTCCATTCATCAGTCTCATAAAAGTACTTCGAGCATTCATCAAACCAAATGGAATTACTAACCATTCATAAAGCCCATTAACTATTTTAATTTTTTTTTTCCATTCATCACCTTCTCTAATTCTAATCTAATGATACCCACTCTTTAAATCTATTTTGGAAAAATATTTAGCACCACTCAAAAAATCTATGAAATCATCCATACGAGGAAAAGGAAATCTATACTTGATTGTAATATTATTGATGGCTATGGAATCTATACACATTATCCATCTTGCATCCTTCTTTAGACTCAATACTATAGGAACAACACAAGGACTTAAACTTTCCCTTACTAGCCATTTGTTCAACAATTCCTATACTTGTTTCTTGATTTCTTCATTTTCCCTTAGAGTCATCCTATAAGCTACTTTGTTAAGTAAATTGGCCCCTCAAATAATATCTATATGATGGCTAATGCATCTCACTAGAGGTAATTGATTGGGTAAGTCATCCTTGATAATATCAACAAACTCATTCAACAAATTTTGAATTTATTTAGGAAAATAATTCAAATATGTGCTATTAATGTTCATCCTTGGCTTACCAATTATTGCAAAACTTAGCTCCTCATTTCTCATTTGATGCAAGAATTATTTTCCACTTACCATCAATACTTTAGGACTGACTTCCTCAACTTCATTCTCATCCTTAAGAGGTATGAGTGTGTCCTTCTTTCCATCCTTTTCAGAAGTATATCTATTACTCCTTCCATTATGAATTTCCTTCCTGTCAAACTACCAAGGACTACCTAAGAGAACATGACAAGCATCCATTGGTATAACATCAGATATTACCTGGTCTTTGTAACTTCCTATTCAAAAATCCATATTACACTGTTCATTTACCAATATCTAATGTCCTTTTTTCCACAAAGACACCTTATATGGAGTAGGATGTGCTATCTTTTTTAGGACTAATTTATCAACCATTTCAGTAGACACAAGGTTGTCAGTACTTACACTATCAATAATAACCTTACAACATTTACCTTTAGTCTTGTAGGTAGTTCTGAATAATTCTTTTCTTTGAGTGTGCTCTTGGATTTCTTTGTTAGGCTTTAGCAAGATTCATTTCATGGGCAATGACTCTCCAACTTTAGGTGTGTCTTCATGAATAGATTATTCTGCATTCTCCTCTTCGGCTTGAACAATATGTTAACTCCTTTGGCTTGTAGGATTCTCTAGACACTCATAAGATATATGACCATATTTATTATATTTAAAACATTTTCTAAAAAATCCTCTACCCCTACCTCTTGAATAAGGTCTTCTTCATCTAAAACAATCATTACCTCTTGAGGATTATTCCTGGTGATATGAGCTACTAGATTCTTCTTTTTTAATTTGTAGCTGACCTCTGCCACTTTGTTGTCCTCTACCTTTACCCCTTGAATTTTGTGTTTTCTTTATGGATAATTTTTCTTCTACCTTAAGAGAACACTAGTAAGCTTCTTCAACTGTCCTTGGAGACAAAATGTTGATTCATCTTAAATATTATATCTCAATCCATTAAGATATCAAGCCACCTTCTCAAGATCATCTTCAATATGATCAGCTCTAATGGTCAACCCATAAGATTCTTCTAAATAATCTTTAACTGATGAACCATAAATTTTTGGCACTCACAAGACTCCCTAATTCTTCTAGGGTTTTTCACCTAAAAGGAGAGAGTAGGGCCAAAAATGCTAAAGGGTTCATTCAAATTATGTTATGTAGGATGTTGTTATGCCTAAATGAAATGATCTAAGTGCAATTAAGTGATCTATATGGCTGATTATGTATGCAAAATCTAAGATTTATGTTGTGTTGGAAAACAAAATGTGATATGCAAACAATGGAATAAGAATGAATAGATGCAAAACAGAAAGAAAAGAGCTAAATCAGTGTGCATCTAGAGGTATGATGAGGATTCTAGAATATTCTAGATGTTGTATGGAATTACAAAAATTCACCAGTGGGACTCATTTGCCTAGGGTGGCGAATTATTCCTACTTCTGATGAAAACTATCAACAACTAGTTTCTGAGTGTCGGGATCCAGAATCTTAAAGAACTTAGATTTCCAGCCTTAAGGTGGGACTCATTCACCACTAGTGGTGAATCAATCCTCTCCCAAAATTCTGAGAAATCAAGAGACAACTCTACAACACCAGATCTGAGGATGTCTGCTTGTCAGGTTGCTGAGATAAATTCTACAGGAAATGGACATAATACCTTCTCCAAGCTTTAAATAAGGTTGGTTTGACTTGAAGCACCAAGTTGACTTGTTGACCACTCTTCAACACCTAAATGCTTGTTAAATCTGCATACAAAGTTCTGCAAACACACACACAAGAGGGGAAAAATGGTTGAGGGTTAGCAAATAGGGGTTTTCCTTGGTCAAACCCCACTTTGGTAATCAAACCCTTAATGAAATAGTGAAATGAAAGATAATGATAAACAAATAACATGCAAATTCTATTAACTTACCAAACCCTTATTGAAGAAAATTGGAAGTTGTGTCAATGGATGCTCCAAAATGCTTGATTTGATTTTGTAAAGTTCTTGAATGATTGAGATTGCTTGAATGTGATGTGAGAATGTAGGAGATTGAATGCTTGAATGAATAGGGGTCAAAATGGATGTAGAAGCACTTATTTATATAATCTTGTGCCTTAGTAACCTGTTAATACCTTATCACAAGCTGACATCAAGTGATTTTGAATAAGAACCCGAAAGGAAATTTGATTTTTTTCTGAATTTAGAGCCAAGGGGGACTCATTCACCCACCATGGTGAATGGGTCCCACCTAGGACCTAAAAATGAGTGTTAGGAATTAAGTCATATTTAATATTATTTATCAGGTTTACATTAAAAAATGCACTTAATTAAAACTTATAAGGGCATAGAGGGGTCGAATAAAGCATAAGAAAGTTGTAAATAGTGAAATTATGCCGAGAAAAGCATGAAATCTTGTTACAAGACTTTACAACACTTTAAAATAGGACTTGATTAGTGATGAAAAGGTTATTTTTAGGTGAATTGCAATGAATAGAGTCTAGAAGAGTGTATAAATGTTTTACAACACTTCACAACACCTTCACAAGACATCATTATTTGAATTTTAGTACCTAAATATGCATGTTCAAGCCATATTACAACATAAAATCAAAATAAAATAGACCAAAAAACATGAAGCAAGGCCTAAAAGACCATGAAAATGACAAGGGTCCATTTTTCTATGGTGCAAATGACATTTATTTTTGTCTAATATTTTGTACTCTCTTGAAAAGACTAAGTTGATAATCTTTGGGCATGAATTTACCTTTCAGTTTAGCCACCATGCTATCCCAGCTCTTGATCTTGGGTTTTCCTTTCTTTCCTCTTTCATCTTGTACTCCATCCCACCAAAGGGATGCATGACCCTTCAATCTGGTTACTGCAAAATTTACCTTCTTTTCATCATCTGCATTCTCATACTCAAAATATTTATCCATAGCACTGATCCAATCAATCAGCTCCTCAAGATTCAGGCTGCCTTCATACATGGGTACCTCAAATTTTGGTTTGGAACTTGCTCCCAAAATTTATTTAAGGACTCTTGCTTCAACTCCTACTTCAAGCTCTTCCTCTTCTTCTTGAGGTTCTTCCTCTCCATCGTTGACATCTCTCATGGCAATTCCTCTTCTCTGTGCAAGCTCCACTGCCTGCAACCATGCTTGAATGTTCCTCATCTCTTCCAAAATTTCTTCATTTGTAGCTCATCTTCCTCAACCTTGTCCTCTTCCACAGATTCTAAATGCCATCTCTTGACAAAGAAAATCTTCTCTCATGCCTACATGAACTATTTCCTGCTCTGCTAGTAGTGGTGTAGGGCTGAAAAACAATTTATTTCTCATACACAAATTTTGTGAATTGATATTTTAATTTAAATTTGCAACCTAAAAGAGAAATTTTAAAAACCCATCATACTTCTGCTTAGAACTGCTCACCCATAAAAACAATTCAAAATTATTTCTGGGTTTCATTCTCCTCATTTCCATCTTTTTAAAACATTTTAAATTTCTCAATTTCATCAAAAATGAGAAAGTTATAGCTATTTTACTATGACTAGTTTGTTTGTGAGAACAATCTTTCACAATCACATTTATATCTTGGAAATTGGCAATTGAGCTTTACAAATTAATATTTCTGAATTTTCTATAGCTTCACATTTTTGTTCTATTATCTCTTTAGACTTTATTCTCTTACAACACCTATACACCTTCAAACTCCATGACTTCACTTTGCAAAATCAGATAATAAACATTGCATACAATCCCCTTGGATATACAATGGAATACAAAGAGAAATAAACAATAGTAACATAAATTGATGTTTAGAATCTAACAAGAAACAAATCTTCTAGAGACTGTTCCCTTATTGTCAATAAAATAAGACTTTCCATTTAACATGGTAGTCTTAATCGACAACTACTGGCAAGAATCACTTAATGAAATAAAAGAAAATTGTGTCTGAGCAGTATTCAACACTAAATTTTTTCTATACAAAACATACATATGTTGAAATATGAAGTGGAATATAAAAGAAACTTGCCACCGATCTCATTCCTTAGTTGTAGCTTTTCAACTTTTCTGGCATCTCCCTTGCTAAAAACAATGATCTCATTCTTTTAGTAGTGGTGATTAGTTGCAAAAAAAAAAAACTCCTAACAACAACAACTTCTACCAATACATTACTTTGCTTTTCTTTTGTCTTATCCTCAATCTGTATGTAGCTTTTATCCACTATGATTTAGCTACTAGTGTTTGGTCTATAGATAGCTACACAGGGACCTCTGATTGGTAGCGGCTTCTTTTGTCTTCCTAGCAACAATAATTTTCTTTAGTGGAGCCACCAAAAAATATCTCCAAACTCTATAGATCCTTTGACATCAACTTTATCAAAAATTGGCACTTCAACTCACAGTCTCCTACATCTACCTTGATTGGTGGAACAAATTTGTAATAATTTTTCACAATTTTGACAGATCTTAGACCTCAAATCGCCGTATATTTTTTTCTGCTCTGATACCAAACTGGTGTAGAGATAATGAAATCCACGAATTATCTTTCAAAATATCAGGCAATAATATTAGACAAAATTATTCATACTTGAAAATATCTAAAAAATATGGCTTCTTTATTTATAAGAGTTATGCATATCATATTTTTTTTGCATGGGAACTCTCCTTTTCCTTAGGCTACAACATGGCCTATATTTTATACTGAATAATAGGCTAAGCTAAGCCTAAAAATAATCTAAACAAATCCATTCTATTTAGAAAACTAAAATAACAATCCCTACAATTCCTTGAACTTCCTATCTTCTAGTTGAAACAAATTGATTCAGACGATTGTAAGGAACTTACAACTGCTCATTATTTTATCTAGAAACATCAAGAATAAAACCAAACAAATATGATGTTCCTACATCATAAAATCAGGTTCAAATTTAAAACACAAGTGCACACATGTATTTTCTATTCATTGTGTTATTATATTTGGTTAACAATTTTTAGATTGTCTGTATTCATATTAGAATTATGCATTTTCATAGTTAGCTAGTTACATCATTAAATTTTCATTAAAAATAAAAATTAAAACCCCTAAAGAATTAAGATCCAAGGTTGATTAACTCACCTTTTAGGTTGCAAGTTATTTCCATGCCCTTACTAATCTATATTCTAAGTTTTTTTAAGTGAAAAGTAGCTAATCCTAGTTAGATCTAGGATCAATTTTCCTACATCTAGGATGTCTCAACTTCTATTAAATTGAATGATGTAGCTGCCTTGTTTGATTATATGCAAGTGAAAAAGTTGGTTAGTACATTCACTCAACATAACTTATCCTCACTTGAGATCTAAAATAAACATGAAGCCTTAATGATAATGGTGGTCATTAATAAAACTATAGTTAGGCATACCCTCATAAACAGTGGATCGATCCTTAATGTTTGTAGAAATGATCTTCTAGATAAATTTGGTGTGGATAAGAATCTTATAGAACCAAATGATCTTTCTATTCATGTATTTTCAAAATTTTAGTAAGAAACTGAAACATAGATTTTTGGGACCCTATGGGCTACTCTTGCACTTCTAGGGTTTTTCACCTTAAAGGAGAGAGATAGGGCCAAAAATGCTAATGTATCACTCAAATTAGGATGTGTGAAATGTTGTTTAATGTAAATGGACTTAACTGAATGCAATTGACTAATCTGAATGATTGAAAATGAATGCAAAAGTGCAATTACAACTATGTTTGAAAACACATTATGATATGCAAACAACTATGTAAATGAAGAAATAATGCAAAACAAAAAGTAAAGAGATGAATCTAAGTGCACTTGGATGAATTGTGATGATTCTAGAGTGTTTTGGATGCTGATAGAAATTACTAAATTTTCACAGTCGGACTCATCGCTCAGGGTGGCGAATTAGTCTTCCTCATGGTGAAAAAGTGTTAGGAGCTGGTTTCTGTCTATCAGGATCCGAAATTTGACAAAATTCAGGTTTTCAGTCCTAAGGTGGGACTCATTCACCACAGGTGGCGAATTAGTCCTCTCCCAAATTTTTGAAAAATCAGGAGACAACTCTACAACACCAAATCTAGAAAAGTCTGCTTGTCGGGTTGCCGAAGTTAGTTTTGTATAAAATGGACAATTAACTCTCTCCAAGCTTGAATTTGATTCAAGTTGACTTGAATCACCTAGTTGAATTGGAAATCAATCTTCAACTTCTAATAACCTATCAAATCTGCATATAAAGAGCTGCAAACAAATATGCAATAGGGGAAAAATGATTGAGGGTTAGTGAATAGGGGTTTGCCTTGGTCAAACCCAACTTTTGGTAATTAAACCCTTGAAAAGATATTGAAATGAAAGAGAAAGATAAACTAATAACATACAAGTTCTATCAACTTACCTAACCCTTGATAATGCAATTTTTAAGTAATGTCAATGGTTGATTCAAAGTGCTTGAATAGTGCTTGAAAAGATGATGCAAAATGCTTGAATGCGTGAGGAGATGTAAAATGAGGTGAAAATCACTTATTTATACAATTATTGTGCCTTAGTATCCATTCATACCTCATCACAAGTCGGCATTGAGTGATTTTGAATAAAACCCTGAAAGGAAATTTGAAATATTTTGAATTTAAGGGGGACTCATTCACCACCCATGGTGAATGGGTCCCACCTAGGACCTAAAAAAATGTCTCAGGAAAAATGTTGTATTTAATGTTATTTGTCGGGATTATACATTCAGAAATACACTTAATTACAACTTATGAGGGCATAAAGAGACCAAATAAAGCATGAGAAGGGTGAAAATAGTGAAAATATGCCTAGAAGAGTGTGAAATCTTGTTACAAAACTTTATAACACTTCAAAATAGGGCTTGTTGATAAGTGAAAATGTGGTTTTTAGGTAAATTTCATTAAATAGAGTCTAGAAGAATGTAGAAATGTCTTACAACACTTCACAACACCTTCACAAGAAGTTGTTCTTTGAGTTTTAGTACCTAAATAAGCATGTTCAAGCCATGTTACAACATAAAATCAGAGCAACATAGTTCCAACACCATGAAAAAATACCTAAAAGGCCATGAAAATGACAAGGGGCCCATTTTCTATGACACAAAAACCATTGGGGATGATCACATTGCCCATTAAGGTAGGGCTTGTGGTTTTACTTACCTCTGTCCATATCATTTCAAGACCTCTTTCTTACTATCTTCTCCTAGCTAGACTATGGATTCATGCCATGAAGGAAGTCCCATCTACTCTTAATCATGAGATGAAGTATAAATATAATAAGAATATATATGGTTAAAGAAGATGAAAAAAATTATAATTCACAAGTCTAAGATGATTATAACATTTCCAACTCTCTTAATACTTTTATCCCAACATAAAAATTAGAAGCTATGCATGTTGAAGATAATCATGATGGTATCTCACCAATAAAAATATTCTTATATGATGATTGGGGTTCATTATATTTTATACCCTCCTTTATGGGACAATACAAAATCTCACAATCTAAACCTAAAGATTCTTCTATTTCATTTTCTCAATCTTATATTCTACATCAACAAATCCAATGACATAATTCAGTGATGGTGATGGGGATCCTTAAAATTTTCCCTCATATTTTTAAGATGCCTAAATTCAAGAAACTTAAAATTAATTTACTTTCTTGTGAGAGAACCAATTCTTCCCATCAACATTTAGATAATACTTCTTCATATGAGTTGGAAGAGTGTTATGGGCTTGGATATAAAATTCTTTCTATAAATGGATATAATAAAAATATGAAAAAAAAAAATAAGGATCAAGTGAATTATATACCATACTTTTCTAAAAAGCGTTTAGATTTCCAACCTTCATCCCCATCTTCATCTAATGCCTTATCATCTACTATATTTATGATATCTTGTGGTAAACGAGTAAGCTTTTATTCACAAGAGAAAGGAACATCTCCTACTACTAAGCAAGAACATACTTTGTTGAGGCTTCTCAAAGCATACTTTATTACTCTTCCTCTAAAAACATGAAATAAATTTTATGACAATAACTCATTTTGTGCATATCATCAAGTATATGGTTATTCTACCAATGAATGTCAGGCATTGAATAAAAAATACAACAGCTTAGTGATTGTGGTGCTCTCCCATGTGTTGATTCACCTAATCCCTCTAAAAAATAATGATCTTTATTCTATGGTGTTGCTCCTCATTATGTGGAATTTCTATCTTCATGATGCTTGCTTGTTATCATTCATGGTGGTAAAATCTTAGGTGCAACCATATTTTCCATTGTAGCAACATGATAGTCTCTTGTGTGGTTGTCCTTTTCTCTACACTTGGAGGAAAGGATAAGTAATTTTGATGGTGTGAATTCTCCTTGAGGATTCCCTCTTCATTTATTGTTTCCTTAAAATATCAACATAGCAAGTATGTTGAAATTTTAGGGGGGGAATATCCCTTAGCGATTTCTTAAGTATCTTGTGAGATTTAACTTATTGACATACCCTATTGGTGGTGGTGTCATTTATAATGCCCCCTAAGGCATGGTTATCATTTCATCCCAGATGATATTAAGCATTTGTTTGTCCCCTATTATGTTAAATTTCGTGCATCCCCTAAGGTGGTTTCTTTGTGCTCCCTAAAACATGGTTTACATAGTCCTAGCATAATGGAATTTTCTAGTCTACGATTTTAGAGCATTTTTAACATGGCCCCCTATTGTAACACAAGTTTCTTACTATTGGAGTCATGTGTGTTTATGAGATACCTAGCATTGCACAATTTACTAGCCTTGTGGAACCCATCATATTGCATGGACACCTAGCATAAGACAACTTGTTTGCTAGTGGATCCATGTGGCTTGTGAGTGATTTGGCATAACACAACTTGATAGTCTTGATGATAATTTTTTTTCTAATGTATATTTGAGATATGATGTTTGGTATTTGAGACAAATTTAAGACCGAGGTCTCTTTGCCTAACCAACTCAAATCCATTTAGTACATACCTTGTGTTTGTGTTTGTATGTGTTTTCATATATTTTTATCGTGTTTGCATTATGTTTTCATTGTGTTAACATTACGATGTTTGTGCATTGTCTTTGTCATGTATGTTTTATGTTGTTGTGTTGCATTATATACATGTCTGTTCCTTTTCCCATATGTTGATTTGTGATATGATCATCAATCTTGGGGACTTGCATGCTTCCCCTTAGATTCATTATCATCCTATCTCTTTGACATTTGGACAATTGAACCCCTCTTGACATATTCTTGATTTAGTGTGAGTTTGAGCATGATTTCATACTCTCACTAAAGTGGGGGCTAGATGTAGCATCATAAATTGTCACCCTTGATAATTTCACACTATATTCTGCTCCCCCTATGTGATAGGACCTAATCATGCTCCTAATTTTCTAAATTATGCATTTTTTGACCCATTTTATCATTTATAGAGAAATCAAATGTGAAATACCCAAGGAGGAATTTAATATTTTCTCTCAATACTTTAGATCCTAAAAAGTGGATCTAGACAAGGGCACATTTCTCCCCTTAAAATAGCCCCAAACTTAAATATTTCGAGGTTAGAAATTTATTATTTAAATTTCAAATTGTGAATGTCATCTATAAAGATTTAATTTGTTGTAAATTATATTAATTTCATATAATACCTAGTCATTTCACCATTTGAAATCCTAGAAGCAAGGAGAATTCTATTGAGCAAATCAAATTTCCTAAGAGCATTCAAGAGAAAAATCTACATAATTATTGCAGAATTTCACCACCAAAGCATCATGTTAGGTTTTATGTGATTTTGTTCATATTTATGCATATATTTTTCTTGTGAGTACTAATTTTTGTAGGTCTTCAAGTTAAATTAAGACAAAGTGATATCAAGCCTTTGTGGAACACCCAAAATACTGAGATGGGGGGTGAATCACTATTCTCTTAAACCATTCAAATATTAAACATCCAATTAAAAAACATATTCAACTGCAATAAGGAAAGAAATCATGAAACATTCACAACATCAAATAACAAATGAAGACTAGGATTTTTTATGTGGAAAACCCAAAATAGGAAAAACTACGGTGAGGTTTACCTCACAATATATTATAACTAGTTATGTAATATTTATAGAAATGCTCACTATAGGTGTACTCATTATCCAAGTAGACTCACTATCTACAAAGAAAAAAATAGAAGAGAGATAGTGGATCACAACCTATTTTGAACTTTTACAATTTGCATCTTACATATGCATGAATTACATATCCATTGAAGCACAAAAATAGTCTTTATCTAATTTTGATTCAACACTATGCCATGCTCTTCATTCACACAAATCTGATCTTCAACTTAACCTTCACAATTTAACTTCACACCACTCCTCTTAAATTAACAACATAGAAATCACACATTCATTACATTAATGAAAACAATCCAACTTATATATCTGCATCAAACATAACATCAATTAGGTCAGCCTAATTAGATGTAATACCCAAAATGTAACATGTCAACTCAAAAAAATTCATCCACACAACACACCATGATTCAAAACTCAAAAAATATTAAGATAGGTTAGCATGGACCTATAATAGATCCTACATAAGCCAAGAATACATATTTTTACTTTGTACAACATCAAATGTGTTAGGTCAACACGATATAAGACCTAAAAACAAAAACCTTCATTTTTTGTATCACATCTCAACACATGGACCTTAAAACTTGATACCATCTATAATAAATGCTCTAGTATTATCTAGAAACTTATCCTCAAAAGTGAAAAACCAAAACATCATCTACAGAGAAGTGCGGATTCTCCCACAGAAACATATATTACAAAAAATTATTGTGAATTTCTAGGCTGAACTTTGTTGTACTCATATCTCTTAAACTATTTTTCCCATCAAGCTGAAATCTTGGAATTAGATACATCTAACATCTATCGAAACAATTTTAGAAGCCTAGAGTGATATATTCATTTACGGAATGGTGTGGACCCAAAAACTAACACACAATAACACTATAAAGGAAGATTTGACACTTAGTCAAATTTCCACACAATTGATCTTTCCTGGACCAAACCATTATGCAAAAATGTCTTATCAATTCCAAAAGTTGTTAGAACTAATAAAAATGGTATACAACTAAAAATATCCATATAAGTTACAATGTTGGCATCAATGACAACACTGCAACACATCTTTACGTACCTTTCATGCTCATGTTTCCAAACAACATCATCAATGAAAAAATCTCCAATCTTCCAAAAATATCCCCCTTTTTCATTGATGGAAACATGCCAAAAATCTCCAAAATATTCTACAAAGTACTCTCCCCTTTAACATCAAGGGAAAAGGGCACCAATTCTCCTTATTATGAATGTCACCAAAACTCCCCCTGAGAAACGTAAGCATATATACAAATTGAAAAGAATGTATTGACTCCCCCTAAGCCATATATCAAAGTAAAAACCAAAAAGGTACTAGAGAACTTCTTTTTGTTGTTCACTTATGTACAAATAATTAGAACAAAGATATTTGAAATGGATAAAAACATAACGAATAAATCAATTGGAGATGGTTTATGCCTACAACATCTTCAAATGGTCTTCCTAGGATTTCCTACCATGTTCCCATTCTTTCTTAGCCTCTCCAAGTAGCGTACTTTGTATTTCAAACTCAAGCAATAATACTTCCCCCTCTTTCGGAGTAGCATGTACTAGATTCGTCTTCTTGGCTTTATATACACTCAAGAGAGCTTTTGAAACAAGTAGGAATTTTAGATTGACCAAATCCCTTAATTCTCTAAACTACAAAATAATGTGTTCTTTTTGTGCTTGAAGCTGGAAGAATTTCTTATGCATATCTTCTATTGTACTCCTTGTCTCTCCAGTTAGATTAGTTGTTAGGTCATAAGCACTTTAGGAAGAGTTAATTTGAGACTCAATAGTGTTTGTCTCATTTCTTATGCTCTATGTGGCTCTGGGCCACTTCATTTCCTAATGATATAGAGCCTTCACCTCATCAATGAAACCTTCAGCAACCTAATTCTAGAATTCAATTTTTTTTATGTGTAATGGCACATTTCTCCATTATTTCCAACATTCTTTTGTCATTTATACCACTTCCTTCTATGCTTCCTCCTTCAGTCTGGATGTATACATTTTAAAAGAATCAATTAATAGTTTGAGATTATCCATACCAGAGAGAGATCTTTCTATACTTACACCAGATATGGTTTCTTGTAGTGCTTTAACTGCTTCTTCCATAAGCTTACTTCTCTTCTTGTTTGTCTCTATGATTTAATTTCTCACAGATGCATGGAACATATCTCCTAGTTGTAGCTGATGGATGCAAGTGATTTTATCCAATTTAACATTGCCTTGATCGATTGGAAATTGAAAAAGTTGTGAAGACACAACTAGTTAAAATTGGGGTTGTATTCTTAGAATATTCATCAAGGAATCTCTAGAGGAGCTAGAAGATTCACCTGAGACCTTAGTTGTCTCTACAAATTTTCCTCTTACATCCTTCTCTTCAACATTTCCAGAGTCTAATGACTTTTATGTTCATGCTAATTCATCTCTAGATGCATCCTTATCTTCATATTTCTCCACATATTATTCTTCTTTCTCCACATCATCCTTCTTATCATCATCATCCTTGTTTGTGATCTCTTCCTCTGTATTTTTTTCAATGTTTTCTATGATTATTGGAGTAACTTCTTGTATTGCAGGAGGAGTGATGGTATTCTTTGTGGTAATGTCTTCTCAGACCATTGCCTCTTCAACATTTCTCTTTCATGTCCTCCACTTCCAAAGGAGTGTTATCTAATGCAACTTCTTCATTTTTGTCATGCTCATGTTGAGCATCATTTATCTACATTTCTACTTCAATATTTTTTTATAGATGGATCTCTACATTCTCTTCTTTTGTGTCCATTGGTAACATCCCCAGTTTTTGAGCTATCACCTAAGCTTTTTCATTACTTTCCTTTATGATTCTTTCCAAATCAACTTGATTCTTTCCCATGAGGGTAGTAACCCTTTGCTTTGTTCTGAACTCCTTGCTAAATATAGTGGCCAATGTGGCTCTGTCATCCTTAGAAAATGGAGCACTTACTCTTTCTAGTGCTTCTTCTTTAAGCCTTTCATGCTCTTTTACAACTTCTTCTCTTCTTTTCAACAAAATGTTCCACAAATCTTCAGGAACATGTTTCTTGATGTTCCACGTGTCCACTTCAAGAACAACAATATATTTGACTATGGATTCAATAATGGTATCCTTTTCTACCTCATCTACATCTTTATATAAAGTTGCAGTCTCTCCCAACATGTCATTTTAGAAAATGTTGTTAAAAGGTGCCTCTAAATTCATGGGGGAATGAGGCCTTACCAGTTCCTTTTGCTCTTTTTCCTTACCTTTAATCAGATTATTCTTTGTGTCTAGATTCTTCTTCTTCTCTGGAGAAGCCTTCTTGGCTTCCTTCTTCTTTTCTCTCATATGGATCTTGAAAGCTTCATTTTCTTTCTCTATCTCATCTTCACTCTCAATGTCTATGATGTCAACTCTTCTTCTTTGGGTGCTTTCTTCACCTAGTGAAGCATCACTTTTTCTTTTGCAGATCAATGGGGGTAGATTTTCTTCCAATTCTTCCTCTTCTTCTACAACATTTATTCCAATACCCTTATCTCTTATTGATTTTTTCTTTACTCTTCTCTTGGATGGGGTAGTAGGTGGCATAATAGTGGTAGTGTTCTTCTTATCAACTTTGGTGGAGTGTACAATCGGAGGGGATTTCTCCCTTACTAGAGGACTGGCATTAGTCTTTATTTTCTCTCCAACAAAAGGAAAAGTCATAGACGACTTCTAGATAGAAGGAGTTGTCACAATCCTACAAAATCTCCTTGAGCTTCTAGATGATTCTTTTGCACTTGAATCTTCCTTGGATCTCTCTCTAGCATAGTACACTATTTCTTTGGAAAGACCCATTTCCTTAGCATATACATCAACCATCTTATCCACATTCTTCTTGATCTATGGATTCTTCTATTCTAGGTGAAATTCCATGGAATTTTCCTCATAAGTGTCATATCTAGGTTTTGTGGTGTCTTTGGGTCTCTTAAAAAAGATATCAACATAACCAATGAGATCTACTTATGTTACCTCATAACTTAATTTAGGAACCTAAACAGTTCTTGGTTCCACTGCCTCTATAATGCATTGTGTATAGATACAAGGAATGTGATATAATTTTTGTATCTCTCAACAGTTGTCATTCAAATTATCTCTCTCATGCATTATCTTCTAGAATATTGCAAAGAAAGTAGTAAGGGAATCATTTCGTGCTTCTATATCTCCAAGATTCCTAGTATGATCTACAATTGGATACGCAACTAGCCTTCCTCTTATCCACATTACAATTCTAATAATGGGAAGCTCTTGCAAGAAAAAAAAGAGTAAGCACATAACCAGGGTGCCATACTTAGATACATATTTATTTTCCTTTTTCTATTTCAAATTCTTCATTAATTTTTTCCTTAAGCAACTCACACAAGTCATAATCTGCACCATTTTCTACCATCTCATATGCTAGATTGATTGTGGTGGTAGATATAAATTTGTCTCTATTTGTATAATAAATTTTGTAGCCAATCATTATAGTTGTGTATCTCACAACTAGATTCTTAATGGGATTTACTACAAGGGCTCTCTTGTCATATGTTGCACCTATTTTCTCCATAACTACTTTATTTTTAACTAGCTTCAAAATAGGGATGGATCTAGTGGAGCATAGACCGATGAATTCTATTATTACATTCGTAGTGATCATATTTGGAATATCAATCTAGAAAAACTAATCATTTATTCTGCTCAAATCCATTCTTATCCACTTGACATCATAAAATAAATTAGGAAACCATTGTCATACATCCAATTTCTTCTCATCTAGGTTTTTATAGTCTATCTTTAGGGTGAATTTGTCTCTTGCTAACTCATTTTCCCATATATAACTTAACTTAGTGGGAGAATGCTCTTCCATTTTTCATTGAATGTAAGTTCTAATATCTTCAGTCAATAAAACCCCATATGCAATATGAGAGAATGAACCTAACGGGTAGTCATCTATGGCTTTCACATGATACCCTACGAATTTTGGTTGTGGTTTTTTTTTTACCTATATAACCCTCAGTGTAGCCATTTCCAATAGATTCAAATTATTTCCAAACAAAGTTATTCAAAAATTAGGGTAAACAAATTCATAAAATACCTTTTCTAGGCTTGCAAAATTAGGGTTTTGATGCACTGAAAAATAAGTCACCTTGAACTCTTTGAATTCTATCTCAACTACTCTGCTCCTTCTTGAATGTTTTTGTGAAATGATTTTTCTTTAGTGAATTTACTTATAACCTTTTGATTTGACCAAATTTTGCATTGAATTCTTCAATATATAAAGTTGGTAACACTTTATCTATATGCAGAAAAAATTTTCGAAGCTTCATAAACTTTTTCATCATCATGTTTTCTTCCACGATCTTCACCAATAGATCAAGAATGTTGATCTACATCACATATCTTTGTGCTCATACCTCAACACCTCTTTTCTAGCAGGTGATAGAAGATATCGATTAAAGCTCCCCTTAAGCCAAATAATTTAGCTTAGTTTCCAAAGGAAACATCTACACTAGAGGATGGTATAAATCCCCCCTTGTCTTTTATCTCTTCCTTCATTTTTCCAAATCTTTTCCATTTCCTTCTTTACTTCAACCGAATCAACCTTTTTAACTGGTTCATTCAGTTTTAATGAATAATCCTTCCATATATTTCTACTTCTACAAAACTTAGTAATGCACGGCTAGGTATACTGCAATTGTGACATGTGGTATTCTTCTAAACAATATTCCTTCCATTCACTCTATATATGCATTGATTAGCCTTGTGTCCAAATCCATAACATGTATAATAGTAACCATTAAAATATTGAATCATTCTACAATTGTTATAGCCATTCATCATTTGACTTATGCATTCACTTGCTCTATGACCAACTCTTTTGCATGTAAAATATTGACAAGGAATTGATGCAGCATTTCAGTTCATTCTACTTCTAGAAATTCCATTGCTTTATGTCCAAATTTATTGCAAGAATAGAAAAAACCATTGAAATATGGGTACCTTTGTGCATTTGGTTGTCTTACTAGTGGTCTTCTAGCTTCGTTTTTTTATTCCGGATCTTTCCATTGTTTGTCATGTCTTCAATCTTCTTTGGTTCATTGATCTCTTTTGCATTAGGTGTCTAGTCTACTTTTGATCTTTCACCTTTTTAAAATCCTAAGCCACCCTTTTTTTTTATGCTTTCTGGCCTACAATCATCTCATCAAGCATTGTAGAACTCTCAAATTTTTCTTCATGACTTCTTGCTTTTTCCAGATGTGATCTTAGGTTTACCACTTCTTATTCAAGTCTTATGCATTCATCAGATTTTCTTTTCACCATTGCATTCAAACATTCCTCGACTCTTTTCTTTTCTTCAACTTGTACTTTTAAACTAGTGATGGATTCATTTTCTTGCTTTAATTTCTCATTGAATTCCTTGTGCCTTTCTTTGAACTTCTTGATTTTCTCTCTCAATTTTTTGATGCATTTTGCTTCTTTGATATTTTCTTTCGGATCTTTATTTTCACCTTTAGTTCTCTCTAGATCTTCAAGATAAACTTTTTTTTCTCCATCTTTTTCAAGCATGTAATCTTCTTCTATAAAATTAATAGCATGAATCTCTTCCAAAGGAATAGGAAATTTTCTATCAGCCATGTGTTCAATCTCCAAGACCTTCCTGGAGAGGTTAAGCTTCTTCAAAGGAACCAAGCTTTGATACCAATTGTTGAACACCCAAAATACTAAGAGGGGGTGTGAATGAGTATTCTATTAAACCATTCAAAAATTAAACATCCAATTACTAAAGCATATTCAACTACAATAAGGAAATAAATCATGAAACATTCACAACATCACATAGCACATGAACACCAAGATTTTTATGCGAAAAACCAAAATGGGAAAAACCATGGTGAGGGTTAGCTCACAATATATTATAACCAGTTATACTATATTTACAGGTGGAATCACTATCCATAGGGAAAAATATAGAAGAGAGATGGTGGCATATAGTCTATTTTGAATTTTTACAATTTGCATCTTACATATGCATGAATTACAGTTCCATTGAAACACAAAATAATCTTTATCTGATTATGATTCAACACTCTACCATGTTCTTCATTTGCACAACTCTGATCTTCAACTTAACCTTCACAACTTAACTTTACACTACTCTGCTTAAATTTGAATCATAGACATCACACATTAATTACATTAACAAAAACAATTTAACTTATATATCCACATCAAACATAACATAATTAGGTTAGCATAATTAGTTGTAATACCCAATTTAATATAACTTGTCAGCTCAAAACATTTCATCCACACAACATGCCATGATTCAAAACTCAAAACATCTTAAGATAGGTTGAAATGGGCCTATAATAGATCCTACATAAGTTATCAATATATATTTCTCCTTTACACAACATGAAATGTGTTAGGCCAGCAAGACATAAGACCTAAAACCAAAAACCTTCATCTATGTATCCACATCTCGAGACGTGGAGCTCAAAACTTGATACCATATGGAATCCATTCTCTATTGATAATTCACAACTTATCTTCAAGAGCACAAAACCAAAATCTCATCCATGAAGAAAGGTGGATTCTCATGTATAAACATATTGTATAGAAAATAACTTTGAGTTGCCAGGCTGAACTCTGTTACTCATATCACTTAAACTATTTGTATAATCAAGATGAAATATTGTAATTAGATACATCTAACATCTACCAAAATAATTTTAGAAGCACAAAGTGATATCTTCATTTGTAGATTGGTGCAGACCCCAAAAAATGACACACATTAACACTACACTGGTAGATTTGACACTTAGTCAAATTTCCACATAGCTGATCTTTCCTAAACCAAACCATTATGTAAAAATTTCTTCCTTATCCACTCCAAAACCTATTAGAACTAATCAAAATGGTTTTCAACCAAAAATCTCCATATAAGTTACAATTTTGGCATCAATTATAACACTACAACACATCTTTATGTACCTTTCATGCTCATGTTGCCAAACAACATCATAAATGACAAACCCTCCAATCTTCCAATATCCTTAAGATAATGTGCATGATTTCAATTCTTCAAGGAGATCATATTAGAGTGGTGAGTTACAACAAGTTGTGTTCAATATCAAGAATACTAAGAGGGGGTGAATTAGTATTCTGTAAAACCATTCAAATAAAATCCATCTAAACATTATCACATATCTAACTGAATCAGCAAGAGAGAACATGAAAACATGAAAATGCATCATCACACATGAACACAGGGATTTTTATGTGGAAAACCCAAAATGGGAAAAACCATGGTGAGGATTAAGTCACAATATATTATATCTAGATAATAGATATTATAGGGCTCACTGCCAAGACTCACTATCCTTCAAAGGCTCACAATTTGAATACAAAAGATGGCTAACCACCAAGATACAAAAGTTACAGATCACTTCCAAGAGTATGAACTAATGAACTACACCTTCTCTATGCAAGGTTTAGTTCTAATGAAGCTCTGAATAAGAAGTACTTCTTCTCACAATAGTCACTTAACAAATCTGTTCTGATCCTCAACTGATAAATCAATTAGGTTTGCATATTCAAACATCTCTTAATCCTCTTCACACTTCACAATACCTCTCTTCCTTCTTCCCATATTCACACCTTTACACTTTTTCTCCTTACACATGCACATATCTTATCCTTCAAAGAGTCTTACATATATATGCAAGTATATCTCATTGATCAATTAGGTCAACCTAATTAGATGAAAAAATAATAATCAAAAACACTCTTTTCGGAACCATATATGATTTAAAACATTTTTATCCATGTGAAGTGTGTCATATCAAGTCAACATAGATCTATAGAAAGCATCTAAAAAGCATATATAGTCTTCTTAGTGCATGTCATATGTTAGGTCAGCCATGACCATGACCTAAACACAAAAACTCTAAACCAACATACGTTTCTCAAAGTAAACACCTTCCAAATCTGATATCACATCAGTTTCTTATCACATTACCATCATAGAGACTACCATTAGAACTACAACATTAGAATGTTCTCCTGAAGAAAATGTGGAGTCTCTCATAGTGATATGCAAAGTTGAGAAACAACTATAGAGTACAAAGTTAAACTCTTTCAATGATAACTTTCTTCTCTCGACACAAAACTTCTAAAGATCCTAGATAGAGTTTTCTGAATGAGTCATGATAACACAGTTAAGATATCAAAGTCATATATTTTTTTGCAGTGAATTTTGAACTCAAAAACCAACATATTGGTTTATCAGTAAAGAACACTTTTGGTAAAGATCAGCTTCTTGTATACCAAATAGGCTTCTCATAGTTTTGTCACCATGTTGACATCAATGAAAACATAGGAACATCTAGATCAATCTATATACACTTCATGATCATGTTGCAAGACTCCATATTTCCAACACTCTCCTCCTTTGGCATTGATGGCAACATGTATATCAGAAACACTTTTATACTAAAAAGAGACAAATGAATACTCCCCCTTTCAAGAAGTTTCTTTCCAAAAAATGTTTTTCCTCTATCTATCTCTCTATATCTACCCATTTGACATCAATATAAAAGGACATATAGGGGTCTAAAATATGTATATGCATCAAAAATAGACCAGAAGAATGGTATGTACAAAAAAGAATGCACTAACCTAAAGATGAGGAACCTTTAAGATTCTTTACGGTATCCTTCCATGAAGCTTTTCCTTATTCCCATGCTTCTTTCACACTTACAAGAGTATTTTATAGTATTTCAAGCTTAGGCATAGAATCTATACCATCTACCAATGTATTGGGACTGAGATTAACTTCTGATAAACCACCAATATTGTCAAGGGCACTGGATATAGGAATACGCCTAAGTTTTATCATATCTCTGAGTGCCACAATCTACTTAATTAGCTATGTTCTTTGATGCCACAAAGGAAATAATTTATCCTGAAGCTACCAACTGTAGGACCATCTTTAATTATTTCTATCATCTGCCAAGTTGTACAAATCTGCTTGAGTACTCATCTGACTTTCACTCTTCCTTATTTCATCTCTTATATTTAGCATATTGTTAGACCAATTTAAGTAGAAAGAAATTAATTCCTGAGGTTCTTCCTCACAAACCTATACACTCTTCAATTCGTTTACCACTTTCTGATGTACATCTACACATTTCTTCTTGATATCTTCTAAATTTTCTTCCATAGATCTAATTCTAGATTGTACTTCTAATTCAAAGATATATGCTTTCAAAGAGTTAATCATGCTTCTATAATTTCCACAACTAAGAAAGATGAATCAAAGTAAGCATCAGGGATTGCCTTCTATAAATCTTTCAAAGCTAATTGAATTTTTATGCTTTCATGCTTATGTTTATCTTTCTCTTATTCACTTTCTTCTGTGACTTCTTGCTTGATAAAAATACCTTTTCTCTTCTTTCCTATTATGGTTGCACTTCTGGAGGCTATAGAAATTTCTTCTTCATTGGGATTCTTAGGGTTGACTAAGAGTTATTTTGCATAATGATCAATCTCAGCCTCAGTCACTTCATAATCCAATTTAGATATCCACACTAGTCTAGATCCAATTGCTTCTATGTAACAAATTTTTTTAGTAACTAGGAAATTAGTATTTTCGGAGTAGCTCTCAGTCACATTTTCTAGAATCCTTGTTCTTTTGTTCATCCTCATCTGAAATGTTCCAAAGAATGCACCAAGAGTAGTCTCTTGCACATCCGAATCACAAAGGTTTACTATGAAATTCTTGATCTAATGAGTAATATGTTCTACATTTTTCCATTCTATCCTACCAATTACCGATAGCTCTTTCATGAAGTAAAAGAGTAAGCAAGCAATAAAAGTTTTGGACCAGAATGTATTTTTCTTTCTCGTCTTGATTTCATTCAAGTTCATCAAAAGATGTGTTCGATGTTGCTCACATAGGTCATAATCCATACCTCTCTTAATCATATCAATAGTAGTGTAAACAATGGCAGTAGAAATAGTGTAGTCATTGCTTAGTAAAAAATATTTGTGACCAATATTCGTCGCAACAGACCTAATGACTTGATCTTCAACTATTCTTAAAAAAGTTATTTACCATCGAGAGTCGCACTAGTCATCTCAATTATCTCTTGTTCACTCATATACTTTCATCTAGGAACTAGTCTGGAGGAACATAAACTAGTTATATCTCTTAGTGCATCTTTGGTTATCAAGTGAGCTTCATCAATCCACATTGATTCATCAAGAATTCTACTCAAAATCATTCAAATATATTTCTTGTCAAATTCAAATAGAGGGGCTTTATCCAATACATCCAACTTCTTCTCAACTAATATCTTGTATGCATCATGATTTTCTTCTAATTCATTCTTCCATATGATACCTAACTGAACTGGTGACATTTCCTCAATTTTACTATAAATGTAAATTCATAGATATCCCTAGGAGGAATTCTAGAAAATTTACCAACAAATTCTTCTAAAAAATACTTCACATATCTCTTCAATTTGACTAAAAAATTCCTTGAATTCGTTACCACAAAATATGCTTCTATCAGGATGTGATAGCAAGTATCGATGATGGGTTTATTAAATTTATGATAATTGCTCCCCCTTAGGCACTATCTGACTCAAAATTTGATAGGCATATCTATGCGAGAGGATGACATAGATAAAAATGATGCTTTTGATTCAGCTTGCTTAAATTCTCCTTCTTTTCTCTAGATTCTTGTCATCTCTTTCCTTACTTCTTTTAGAACTATAATATGTCCATTCCTCTTTTCCCGATGGATTTTTTTTATCCTTCTATTCCTGCAATCTCTAACTAATTGTTCAAATTTACTGCATTCATGGAAAACAACATTCTTCCTTCCATACTTTCTTTTGTTCAAACTATATTCATACTGATTAGCCTTGTGTCCAAACTTCTTGCACTTAAAACATTTTCCAGAGAATGATAAAGTATCATTCATTCTGCTTTTGCAGTTCTTTATCCTGTATCCAAATTTATTGTAGGAATAACATACATCATTAAAATATAAGTACCTTTGAGCATTAGGCTATCTAATGCGAGTCCTTTTGGAATTGCTTCTTAAGTCCTTGATTTGTCCATTTTTTCACTGAGTCTTCTTTTCAGGAGGTTGCTTTGTTTTTGAACTTTGTCCTTCTTCAAACCCTGAACATCTTTTATCCATTGTAGGCCTCTGAGAAATAATCAAATCATCAAGCATTGCAGAGCCTACCTTGAGTTTATCCTCAAGTCTTTTTTCCTTTTCTAGATTTGATTTCAAAATTTCCATTTCTTGCTTTCGCTTGACACATTCATCCATCTTCTCTTGAATTTCAACTTTCTGATAGTCTTCAATTCTTTTATTTTCTTCCAATTGTTGTAGTAGACCATTGATATCACCATGTTCCCTTCTCAATTGATCACATGATTATTCTTATCTACTCCTTAGATTCTTGATGCAATCATTTGCTTCCTTCAACTTATTCTTTAGATCTTCATTTTCTTCTAAATGACTAGCAAAGATCACTTCTGAAGGAAAAAAAATTGTATATTCAAATTCTGGGACCTTCCTCAAGCTGTTAAGCTCCTCCAGAGGAACCAAGCTATGATACCAATTATTGAATATCTGAAATACTAAGAGGGGGGGTGAATCAACATTCCATAAAACCATTTAAATAAAATCCATCTAAACATTATCACATATCTGACTGAATCAGCAAGAGAGAACAAGGAAACAAGACAATGCATCATCACACATGAACACTAGAATTTTAAGTGGAAAACTCAAAATGGGAAAAACCACGGTGAGAATTAACCCATAATATATTATATTCAGATACAAGATATTAAAGGGCTCACTGCAAGGACTCACTATCCTTGAAAGGCTCACAACCTGAATACAAAAGATGGCTAACCGCCAAGATACAAAAGTTATGGCTCATTGCCAAGAGTATAAACTGATTGAGTATACCTTCTTTGTGCAGGGTTCAATTCCAATGAAGCACTGGATAAGAAGTACTACTTCTTACATTAATTGATTAACACATCTATTCTAATCCTCAACTAATAAATCAATTAAGATCACATATTCAAACATCCCTTAATCCCCTTCACACTTCACCACACCTCTCTTCCTTCTTCCCATATTCACACCTTTACACTTTTTCTCCTTACACCACACACCCATATCTTCTCCTTCAAAGATTCTTACATATATATGCAAGTATATCTCATTCATCAATTAGGTCAACCTAATTAGATGGAAACAAAATAATCAAGAACACTCTCACAAGCACCATATATGATTTAAAACATTTTTATCCATGAAGTGCATCATATCAAGTCAGTGTAGATCTATAGAAAACATTCACAAAGTATATCTAGTCTTCTTAATGCATGTCATATGTTAGGTCAGCCAAGACTAGGACCTAAACACAAAAACTCTAAACCAACATACACTTCTCAAAGAAAACTCTTGCCAGATCCGATATCACATCAGTTTCTTATCACATTACCATCATAGAGACTACTATTAGAACTGTAGCATTAGAATGTTCTCCTTAAGGAAATGCAGAGTCTCCTAGAATAATATACAAAGGTGAGAAACAACTGTAGAGTACAAAGTTAAACTCTGTCAATGATAACATTTTTCTCTTGACTCAAAACTTCTCAAGATCTTGGATATAGCTATCTAAATGAGTCATGATAACACGGTTAAGAGATCAAAGTAATATCTTTTCCTGCGGTGAATTTTAAACTCAAAAAACAACTCACTAGTTTATCAGTAAAGAACACTTCCGGTATACCAAATAAGCTTCCCATACTATTGTCACCATGTTGACATCAATGACAGCATAGGAACAACCAGATCAATCTATATACACTTCATGATCATGTTGCAAGACTCCATATTTCCAACAAGTTGTTGATTCATTACTCTACTATCATTTAGCCTTTATCGCTCAAAATGATAAGCTCTTTTTCATCAATTTTACCATTGTGGAGGTAAAAATACAAACACAGGTTTTGACCAAGGAAAGGCCCTATATGGCACAACCCTTCCTCTCCCTATGAATGTGTAGGTTATAGATCTGATGAGAATTTAAAGAAGATTGAAGACTATCTGTTCATTGATGCATTCAAGCCCTACAACTTGGCACAATATGGAAACTTAGTTATCTCAGCAATAGAAAAAGATTCGACAACAAGATCTAGAAGGAAGAAGCCATAGACTATAGACTTGAGGATGAAAGTAGATTTTAGTTTCAAATCTTCAATCTAGGGCACCGAGATGCCCTTGTCTAGTAAAATCAATCTCAAATTCAAATCACGGGTGTGCACCTTCCTTCTCTATTCATTTCAGGTCATTGAATTTGGTTATCAATTATTCATATCATAAGTGCATTTTCATTGTTAGCTAGTTACATCATTACACTTTTGTTAAAAATCTATTTCAAACCCTCGAAAGAATTTAGATCCAAGATTAATTGACTCACCTTTTAGATTGCAAGTTAATCTCATGTGCTTACCGATCTGAATTCTAATATTTCGTAAATGGAAAGTAGCTAATCCTAATTAGAACTAGGATCACTTTTCCTACATTATAGAAACCAAAATAAAAATAGGCATTAGGACTCTTCTATTGTCAATGAGGATACATTCCAAAAAATTGAATTATTGAATGAAGTTGTTTGTATTGTTTTTATGTGTAAACATGTTTAGATCATGTCATTCATTTGTTGGTGTACTTTTTCACCGAGTTATTTGTTGTCTTTTATTTCGTGATGGAGGAGAAACGAAGAGTCTAGCATAACTATAAATTAAACTCAGCCACACGAACGAAGAGGAGCTGAGAGACACTGGGACCCATTTAGGTTGGAAGTGCATAGTTATTTGTTTTTCTTAATTACATTACGAACTGAATGTTATAAGAATACTGACCTTGAGTTCCTCTATTGAACTGAACGAGAAACTGAGATATATGTCATCCTCACCAAAGGTATTGCCAGAATTCAACTTGAAGAGTTAAACATTAAATAATTTATCAATTCCGTTGTTGACTTAAACATTAAAATAGTTGAATATTCAATAAACTTATTCCAACTGGAGTGAGAATTATATATTGCTAGTTGTTTAAACTTTTCTCCACTGCACTCCATGGAACTTGCCGACATTGTTGGTCGTTTGAAAACAAATGTATTGTTACAGTTTTCATGATAATAGAGAACAGACAAACAGACAAGATAATAATGCTAAAAAAATTAATGTTTATTAGGTTAATTTTACACATGCATTATTTGTAGGGTTGACTACTTTGCAGCAGACTGTCAATATATGGAAATTTTAATGTATTATACTAAGTGGCGTTTCCAACTTGCCTGAATATCACTAATATTTATATCAGCAATGGCAATAAACTAAGGTTTCGCCATGATTCAACTTAATGACCGACAAGAAACATGAATATAGTTGATTAAAAAAATAAACTTATTCCAATTAATGTCAGAATTATATCGAGACATTTGTTAAATATTTTTTCCTCTACAATCCATAGAAGATGTCAAGTTATTCTTGTTCATTTAAAAAATATAAAATAGAGATATTCCATTTCTTCACTCAATAATATTGAATTATTTTAAAGTTTTTGGAGTTGATTATGTATATATTTTTTATCAACATTTAAGATAATATTTCATGATTCATTATTATGATATAGAAATTCAGAAAAATTCTATTCCATGATCTATCATTAAGATGTAAGGAGTTAATTTTTTTTGGATTCTATTCCATGATCCTTCATTATTACAAAGTTAGAAAAACCATATTCCATGAGCCAAGAAAATTTTCAGACTCCCTACATCTTGATGATGAATCATGAAATATGATCCCAAACTTTGATGAAAAAATGTCTACACAGTACGCAATCAAATCCATTTTCTTTTTAAATTTTAAAAAATAAAAAATAAAATAAAGAAAACCATGCTCAAAACTAACGTTTAATAGATAGTTTTATCAGAGTTTCAGGAAGGTAGAGTAATTTTAAGCGGCCTGTCAACTAAATATGTTAGAATTTTAGTAAGCATTGTAAAGGGGCTTTGCACATGTTGCCTGTATATTAAAATATAGTGCCAGTCATATTAGATTGTGTGGGAACGAAGGTATTTAGGCTATATATAAGTGCTATTTTAGATTCTTTTGGTTCTTTGTGGTGCTTTATCTTCTAGAAAAAGAAGATAATGAAACAGCAATATAAAAAATATACCATCGAAGTCAAAGTGCCATTGTTCAGTGCTGTTAGAGAATTAATGGATTGTATTAAAATATAGTACTAAGTTATTTACTGTAATGATGCATTTCTGGAGAATTGCAACACATTGTTTTATATAAATTTGTGTAATTGTTGAAAAATGTAACATAGACTTTATTTATTAAAACCCACTAGAAATAATCTAATGCATTGTTATCCTTTGAAAAACCTTATAAACAGTTGCTGGAACTCTATTATTTTAGATAACAAACTAATGTTTCTGACAGTAAATTTGTGCAACTTTACCTCAAAGCCCGTTCCATCGCCATATGAATGTTCTCCGAAAGACAGACACCCGTCCCTTCCTGTACAATGGTTTTGCAATGTTTCCATTCAATGACTCAAACATGTAAGGTGTAGATTCAATCCAAAGCGCTCGGAGCTCATGTACACCGTCACGTTCAATGTTTACAGGAAATTTGTGCAACTTTACGCAAAACCCGTTCCATCGCCATATTCGTGTTCTCCAAAAGACAGACAAACGTTCCTTCTTGTACAATGGTCTCCCAATGATTCCATTTATGACTGTTGTTGACTCCAGCATTAATGAAGTTGATTATAAAATAAACGTATTCCAACTAAAGTAAAAATTATATTGTTTGTTTAAGCTTTTGTCCTCTGCAATCCATGGAAGATGGCAAGCTATTCTTATAGATAAGAGAAAAGAGAAATAGGGAGGATAACAGTGCTCAAAACTAACGTTTAATGATAGATTTCAGACATAGTGTCGGTAAGGTTGACTTGTTTGAAGTGGCCTGTCAACTAAATATATGGAATTTTAGTTATCATATATAGTGGCGTTTACCGGTTGCCTGCATATTGAAATATTGTACCAAGATATATTAGATTAATCGGGAACGAAGGCATTTGGGGTATATATATGATGGGCTATTTTAAGTTTTTGTTCTTTGTACTGCATTACCTTCTAGAAAAACGAGATAATGAAATATCACCATTAAAATTCAGATTGATCTCAAAGTGCCATAGGTCGGTGCTATTAGTGGACAGTATTAAAATATAGGACCATGTCAACGTGCAATGATGCATTGCAGGTAAATAGTTTTAATCCTTTTATTCCTTGCACCTTGCAAAAAATAAGAGAGTGCAATGGTAATCATTGAACAGTATAAAAATATAAGGGCAAGTCAAAGTATAAAATTTTGTTTAGTTGATATATTATATTTGTATTTATATAATGTATATATAATTATGTTGGTAAAGTTGTTTTGGATTAAAATTTGAGGTTAGTGTAACTTTTTAATGATGATATGTTTCTATGTTTATTTAGCAAATAAAGAAACATAATAACATTTCACTTTAAATTAAAGTAATTTTACCAATACAATTATGTATACATATACAAATATAAATAATTTTTAATCAAATGACAAAGTATTTATTAAATTTACGTTTAATCATAATACTTTAACATGTTATTATATTTTTATTTTTTTTAAAGATTGTCATTTCATTCTCAAACTTAAGTGTAATAAGAATACTAAAACTATTTACTAACAATACACTATTGCACATCAACTAGGTCATACACACACACACACATGCACACATATACATATATGTGCATATATATAAATCTAAGTGCATGTGTGTGTGTGCGTGTGCATGTGTGTGCACATGTGTGTGTGTAGAGAGAGAGAGATGGACATATATATTAGCTCACTCTAGCAATGGAAATTGTACTTCCTTCTTGGAGATAGTGCAATTCCTTTCCTAATTTGGACCTATTTTGGTACCCTTGCATTAAATACCCTTTTAAATCACCATTAATAGGCCCCTAAGACCCTTTATTTCAAATCTCAAGGATTATTTCAACTAAAAACTTGACAAAATCATCAAAAACATTAAAATTTCTAATGACCCATCCCAAAAATCTTGGGTGGGACTCATACGCCACCTTGGGCATATGAGTCCCCTTAGGTGGGGACCATATGCCACAACTGGTGTATGTCTCACTTGGGCCCTTTTTAGGGTTTGAGCGAGAAATTCAAGTTTTCAATTCAAAATTTTGGTTGATTTTAGATTTTGAGATCCAAATAATGGTAAATTAGGTGTAATGCCTATATAAACAAGCTTCTAGAGTTATTTTTGATCTAAGCAATAATCTAGAAGAGAAAATTCAAGATCCAAGCATTCAAGAGCATTCAAGCATTCTTCACAAGAGCATTCAAGAGCAAGTAATCAATAAAGTTGAAGTCTTGGAGTAGTATTATTGTGTTTTTGTAGGTCTTCAATCTCACTTTCATTCAAGATCTAGCATTATCAAGTGTTGGTTATGGTTGCCTATGGTGAATCATGATGGATTCTAGGTTGGGGAGATGCAACTATCCATCAAGCCAAGCTTAATGACTTATTTCCTAAGTGATTCCATCCTCCATTACCATTCTACATTCAACCTAAGGAAGATACATACATTATTAGGGATCATTTGGGGTGATTAGGGATCTCTCAAAGTGAGTCATTTATGTCTATTATTTATTCTTGCATCTCATTCTAGCACAATAGAATAGGTTTTCATTACATTTCAAATTTCCTAATCTTAGACACACTTAAGGTTAGGGTTTATGTTCACATTTACATTCATGAGTCATTGTTTCTATCAAGGTTTAATTACCAAATTAGGGGTTTGACTGAGGAAAACACCCTATAAGAAAATCAATCATATATTCTATTTTGTAGGTCTTTTTATAGGTTTGGATCTGGAAATCAATTTGGAAAGGGAAGAGAAGAGATTGTAGCAAAGATTTCAACTTTGAATTCCTTAAGAAAAGGAATGGGATTGATATGCTAGAAGTGGCATATGAGTCCCACTACAAGCAAATTTTTAGATTTTTGTAGATCCTGAATCTACACCGTCAAAAACTTGTTCCACATTAGAAACCCTAGTCTAGGAATGATACACCCAGAGTGGCATATGAATCCTAGTGTGCCCTAATTCTAGATTTTTTTAGTGTTTTAAAATTCATTCAATGCCTCTACAGATTCCCAAGTGCACACCTACGATCTTTCAACTCTCTATTATGATTTACGTGCATTTTTAGGTCATTTAGTGAAGTCTTGCATCGTACTAGGTTTAAGCATTAGGTCTTGCATTTCGTTAGTCTTTCCAAGCCCTAGCTTGTACATGAACCCCTCTTTAGTTTATAATCAGACCCTAGGATGACCCTATTGCAAGGTTTCTTTCTCCTTTGCATACCTTAGATAGAGATTTCTAGGGTTTTCCTTGAATGAAAAGTGTAGAAGATTGTTATTCTATCTCCCAAACATAGAAAGCAAACAATTTTCATCCTTTCATTTTGGTGAACCTACATTTAGAACATCATAATTTTGATTTGGAGTGCATTATCATCCTAGGTATATCTTGCATTAAGATTCCATTAGGGTTTGCATTAGTTAATTGGCATTTAGGGTTTCTAAATCTTGCATTAGTGAAAGTGCATATAGGTTACATTTTTGCATCTTGCATCATAGAATATCATTTGAAATATGCATTTACATTTAGTCTACAAATCATCCAAACTAAAAATCATAAAAATCACTATTTTTGTGAAAAAAAATCGTCACTAGGACTCATACGCCCCTCTGGGTGAATTAGTTCTATTGCAGATTTTAAATTGCATTTTCCAAAATTCAAAACTCTGTTTTTGAGCTTTTGTTTGCTGTTGATATCTTTTTATTCCAATTTGTACAGTTTCTATTACATTCATTTTAATTTTGGATCGAATTAGCTTACTGTACTCTTCATTTTTAGCATTATTTCATAACTCAATTAGATTAGATTACTTTTTGCATTCATTAGAAAATAAAACCGAAAACACCTATAAACCGATGAACCGCTTGGAGAAAGCATAGTTATTTGATTATATCAAATCTCTTTTTCCAAGTTAACCTAAACCTCAATCCTTTCAATAGTGATGACCTTGACATGTTAGATGATGCCCTTGAAGACTTCATCTCACAAGGCTCATCCACCGAGGCTTGCTATGATAAACTGAAATTAGGAGAAGTCAATGCGGTTTAACCTCAACTTATCCTTTACCCGCCTTCACACAAACCTCCAACTCAAAATAAGCCTAAACTTATTCTTGTAGTGTAGTAAAATGCATACCCTTGCATTTTCACACTTGTTGGGGCTTACCTTACTTTATTTATCTCTATTTATGTTTTAAAATTGGTCCTATTTTTCATTCACAAGCCTAATAAACTATATATTTTTATGGCTAATCCTAACAAACATCAAAAGATAAATAATCATTTAATGTTTTTTTTTTTGTGTCCTTGATTTGTGGATTGGGACTAAAACGCCACCTAGGGTGTCTTTTTCCTCCATGGGTCTTGGGACCCTAATTTTGAATGTACCTAAAATGGTACCTTTTTGGATTATGTGCCCCAAGATTTGAGCCTTGGGACTAAGATGCCACCTAGGGCGTCTTAGTCCTCCTTTGCTTACTTTTGGGTTTTAATTTTGAATTTTGACAGGATTTAGCCTCCTTTATTTAATGAATTCATATGTCAGCTTGGTGTGATGTAATTTCAAGATATTAAGCATGAATAAGTATAAATACAAGGTTCCTTCACTCATTTTCATAACAAGCATTCAAGTATTCATTCCTAAGGAAAGTTTATGGATGCAAGAGTAATTCATCAAGCATTTAGAGCCATCATCAAAATTCAAGCATCATGTCAAGGGTTTAGTGCATCCATTCATATTGTTGAGCCAAGATTGTGGATGTAGCATTGAAGATCTATTTACAACCATTGTTCACATCATATCCAAGGATCCAAGATCTACATTCTTCATGGCCACTACATGGTAGATTGTAGATTTTCTTCACAAGAAATCATCCAAGGTGATATCATTTATATATTCCATATTTCATGCTTCCTTTCATACATTTCATCATTTGATTTAATTACCTACAAGGGGTTTGACCAAGCAAAATCCCCATTCACTAACAATCAACAAGTTTTTCTCTTCTTGCATGCTTGTGATTGCAGATTTAGGTTGAAGACTTGAAGATAATTTGAAGTGCAAAGTTACAAAGTTGCATTAAAAATTTGTCATCTTCATGGAAACTCATCTATAGGCCAGATCTGGAGGGAAGCAAGTGCAGACCTTTTAGCTCAGGATCACATATAGAAAATTTAGAAATCCAAATTAGGACTAAGATAAGAATAAGGGAGTCTTAGTCCTCTAGGTGGAATTTTGCAGAGATTCTTTAAGATCTTGTTTCAACATCTGAAGATTTTGCATCTACGTTGAAAAACAAGCAGGACTAAGACAATAGTAAGTACATCTTAGTCCTCCCTAGCATGTTTTGACAACATTTTTTTCATTTCTAGAAACCTCATCACATTTCCAGACTTCCTAGGTACACATACCCTAACTTGGTGTTACTTAATTTCATCATTTGCAATCTTCATTTTCCTTGCATTGCTTGGTTTTGTGAGTTGACTATTCTTTTGTATTTTCCAATCATTTTCTTGGTGGTGAACCCCTAAAAGCTTAAATAACCCTCTCTTCAGTCCTCCTTGTTGAGAATTGACTCACCTTGTGAGGTTGATAGTCAATAAAATTAGGGTTCCTTAGAAATTAATGAATGGTAAGAGGAGAATAGTGATGTTCTATGACCTAGGTTATAAAGCACCCATTTTCCTATTGTTAATTTTTGGTCAACCCAACTTCTTGAGCATTCATTCTAATTTGGAGTCCATAAAGGCCCTAGATCTAGGTTGCATTCATTCTTGCATTACATCTTACATTATTGAAAGTGCATCTAGGGTTTCTCATATTTAGTTAAAGTGCATCTAGGGTTTCTCATATTTGCATTAGTAAAAGTGCATATAGGTTGCACTTTTTCTTTCTTGCATCACTTTGTTTCATTTAAAAAATGAAAAGTGCATTGTTCATCATCCTAATAGTATTTAGGAACATTATTATTACATTCAAAATTGAAAAAAATTGCATTCACTTTTACATCTAATTGCTTATCACTAGTTACTCTTTCTTGCATTCATTCGCACAATTTTCTATTTCCAAACATCAGGTCCCTAGGTAGGCAACTTCGGAACACTATTATCGACTTGGATTTTGCTGTTTTAAAAAAAAAACCTCCACTGGGACAAAAATTCCCTTCTTGGCATCTTAGTCCCTCTAAGGGTTTTTAGCTCAGAACTCTGTCTGAGTTGTGTTCTTTTTGTTCCACTTTCTAGACCCTCCAAATTCCTTCAGTAGGACCAAGATGCCTTTGCTAGTCTCTTAGTCCTTGTTGAGTTTAAAGCTATAGTTTCTAGGGTTTAAATCTACTTTTATGTGCTTCTATTTACTACCATTGCTTGTTTATTTCAGTGGGTTGACTTTATGTTTAATTCATTTACTAAATCTAGCTTAGAGTGCTTCATTCCATGTACTCCTCAATTCCAAATTTACATTTATAACATTTCATCTTTTAGGTTGTTGCATAGTGTAATAAGCAAATTACCTTGTTTACATTTCACTTTAAGTCATTCCATTGCACTTTCTTTACTTTTCCATAATAGCATATTTTCTTTCAAGATATGTGGATTTGATATGGTTAAAAATGGATTGCATAAGTATAGCATTCCCTCTTATGAGTTCAATTTAGATTACACCAATGAGGTCATTAATAAACTTGTTAATCATCCTTCTACTATCTTCCATATTTATGAGAACATGTTAGAGAAAGGGGGTCAAACCATTGACATAATCCTTAACATTACATTACCCATTGGTGAGGATGGTAGTGTAGACAATCATAACAACCATATTTGTTCTTCTCTCAATACCTCTCCTATTAGTGATGAAGGTATATCAGTGAAAGAAGATACAAGCATTGAGAGTCTTCATAGTCCCTATCCTCCTCCCCCTTTGGAAGATATTATAAAATAAGAAGATGAGATCATGGAAACATTTCTAAAAATCACCTTATCTAGTCTACATTCATCCCTTGCTTGTGAGAATGTTTTAGCGAAAGAGGATAGCCATGACAACAAAAACTTTTCTTCTCCTAATATCTCCCTTTGATACAAAGAGGATAGGCCGGTATTCGAAGATGCACCTATCAAGATTCATGAGAATCTTATTCCTCCCTTCCCTAATGCCCCTACCATTTGGAAAGATATATTTAGTAAGCACAAAAATCATAGTTTTTTTTCTCTTGATGCCTCCCCTACTGGTAATGAAGCTAGTTTGGAATATGATGAACATCTTACAAGCTCTCCTACTAGGGTAGATGGTATAACACAAGAGAAGGAGACCTTATACTAAAAGGAAAATAAAAAAGAGCCTTCTACTAATATCTCCACTATTTTTAAACAAGAAAATCCAACCATTGATAACCTTCTTGCTTGCGATGAAGTTAGTTTGGAAGAGCCAAAACCTTGAATGTCAAGAACATTCGATTTGTAGTTCTCCTAAAAACTCTCTTCCTAGGAAGGTTATCATGATGTAAGAACATGATAACATTGAAAACAATGACATAGTATCCTTAGATAAATATGATGAATTAATATTAGACTCATCTTCACTAAGAAATCATGAAAATAAGGATAAGTCTTCTGAGGTTGTGTATATTAGATACCACTTGGAGTACTCTCTTGAGCCTAAGGTTATCATTTATCCACCCTCTCAAAAACCACAAGTTTAAAACAAACCTATCCTTATCCTCAAACCATCCAAGAACAATGTTTCACAACAACCGAGTTACAATATCATTGCTCATACATACAACACTCTAGAGAAAAAATCTGCAACCAAGACAAACACCTTCACCATCCTTACCATTACCTAATCCTATCTTCCCTAGTGCCCCTCATTTTCCTTCGAATAATGGAAAGGAGTATGATCTTGTTGAACAACTTAAGAATACTCCTACAAAGATATCCCTCTGGGACTTGATTCAGAATTCACCTAACTATCACACTATGCTTCTAAATTCCTTACAACAAGTTCCTATCCCTTCTAATGTGCAGCTGAATGACATAGCAACCATGATTCAAGGAATAAATTTTGAAATTTTCATCCACCAAAGTGAACTTCCCCCTTTGGAAGTACAAAAATAATGTGATTCTTTCATGATAATAGCTCAATACAATAGCATGGGGATAAAGCAAACCCTTGTTGAAAATGGCTCAGCCTTAAATGTCTATAGTGTGAAACTTTTGGATGAGCTCGGTATTGATAACTCAAAAATACTATGTGTCTCTTTATCTATTAAAGGCTTTGATAACGTGCAAAAACAACTGCTTGGTGTAATTACTTTACCTATTAAAGTTGGAAAGGCCACATTACAAACATTGATTCATATTATGCCTCATTATGTTTCATATAATCTCCTTTTAGGAAAACCATGGATTCATGAGATTCATGTTGTTCCCTCTACCCTTCATCATATCATAAAATATGTCTATAACAAAAATATTTATACAATCAAAGCCAATTTTGAACCATACAGTTGTTTCTGTGAAAGGTAAAGAGAATGCTTAGAAAAAATTGACACCAATTGCATAAGTCAAACCCACGCAACAAAAAGACAAAGAAAAACACATTGAACAATTCATGAAGCTATTAGACTATGATTGGGGTTCCTTGGATTTCACACCTAACTTTGATGGGAAACCGGAGATCATAATAAAGAAGCGTGAAATAGAAAAAGTGATAATGTCAACAAAAGACTTGAAAGACCTTTTGAAAGAATCCAAATCAACAACTAAAGACAAAGAATTAAATTATACAAAAAACTTTGATGACACTAATTATCAACAACTACCAAATAACAAAAGAGATGAAAAAAATTTATGGAAAAAGTTATGAGGTTATGAAACAACTTGAATCATGGAAAATGATGTGGTGCTAGAGAACAAGGTATTCGTGTCCTTGTAGAACCTCACATGTAAAAAATACTAGTGGTCTTGGTTATTGTCCCTCAAATGACACAAACAAGCCTTCACTTAATATCAACACTATCACAAAACATCCTTATAAGTTGACTTTAATAGTGGTGAATCCTAAACTGATAGACACTAGTGGTATTGATTGTTATCCTTTGCAAGAAATGAAACAAACAAATAAATTATTGCTTAATGTAAATGTCATCACACAAAATACTTATGATTTGAATTCATTAGATTTTACACCCTCCGATAAAGGAGAGAACAAAATATCACAATCTAAAGAGCCTTGTACATGTATGACACCTAATATTAAGCAAGAGACATATTTGTTGCAAAATTAAAGAACACCTACCATTGATCAAGAGAGCATCTTGATGAGACTCCTCCAAGATCATCGGATCTATCTCCCTCCAAGAAAAAAAAAATTCTACTACAAGAGTTCATTTTTCATGTATCATAGAGTTCATGGTCATGCTAGTAATGAATGTAAGGCTTTAAGTAAAAAAATTCAACATCTCAAGGAGTGTGGTGCTCTTCCTTGTGTTGAAGCACCTAATACCTCTAACTGATACTCATTTTCATCATATTCAGCTCACCCTTGACCCACACTAAGTGGGTGAAAGGTGTTAGGCAAGCATGTCCTCATATATCACTTGTTATTGTCCCCTTTTGCTAGTTGACCACCTTTCATGTACATATAAGAGAAAGCATGTGATGTGGATGACATGCCTTAAGTTGGCTCACATGTGACATATTGAGAAACCCTTCCATCCTATTGCATGAAGTAGATTATTGGAAACATATGACTTGGCATAAGGATTTCCAAATAATCTCTCATGTCTTCTTCTACTTTAAAGAAAATGCTCATAGCAATGGTATTAGAAACTGCTTTAAAGTGGGGGCATACATTGACACTCATGTTTCATTGTGTTATTTTCTTTCTTATTGTGATGTGTCCTTTTCTTGGTGGTGTCATTGGGTTTGATTTTCTCCGAGAGCATGATATTTCTTTGATTTCCTCTCTTGGAAACATTAAGCACAATGTTCCCTAAGAAGAGACCTTGCACTAACTAAGAAAAATCCCTTCAAACATCCCTCTTTCATGTTGCATTTTTCTTTTGTACCTTGTTAAAGTTATGGAGGTATGGCTTTGATATGGTCCCCTGGGGCTCACCTAGTGAACACCTAGCTTCACTATCCCTTGTGATCATGCTTTTTGTTTGCATAGTGGACAATGCTTTCCACTTGTAAACCTATTTTTGGACAAATATCCTAGACCCGGTCCACCGCTTTGGATGGCCATTCGAAGCTTTATCCATTGAATTTTTCCCCTTTTCCTTTTTATTTTCCCATCTTTAATGGTGTATGTTTTCCATTTAGTTATGGCTTCATATATCATCCACATGTGTGTTCCTTTGTACTTATGTTGGTTTGCCATAGGATCTTGATCCTGGGAGCTTGGAAACCCTCTTGGTTATTGTCATCCTATCTTACTGGCATTTGTACATTTAAACCCCTATTGATTGCATGGTTGGCTACTTTAGTGTGAGTTTGAAGCAAGTTCACCCTCTCAATAAAGTAGGGACTAAATGTAGTGTAGTAAAATGCACGCCCTTGCATTTTCACACTTTTTGGGGGCCTGCCTTGCTTTATTTATCACTATTTATGTTTTAATTGGTCCTATTTTGCATCCACAAGACTAATAAACTATATATTTTTATGGCCAATCTTGACAAACATCAAAATATAAATGATCATTTGATGATTCTCTCTGTATGTCCCTAATTTTTGGATTGGGACTAAAACACCACCTAGGGTGTCTTTGTCTTGCATGGGTATTGGGACCCTAATTTTTAATGTACTTGAAAAGGTCCCTTTTTGGAGTATGTGCCCCAAGATTTTAGCCTTGGGACTAAGATTCCACCTAGGGCATCTTAGTCCTCCTTGGCTTATTTTTGAAATTTAATTTCAAATTTTGCTAGGATTTAGCTTGCTTTATTTAATGAATTCATATGTCAGCTTGGTGTAATGTAATTTCAGGATATTAATCTTGAATAATTATAATTACAAGGTTCCTCCACACATTTTCATAACAATCATTCAAGTATTCATTCATAAAGTAATTTTATTCATTCAAGAGTAATTCATCAAGCATTTGGAGCCATCATCAAGATTCAAGCATCATGTCAAAGGTTTAGTGCATCCATTCATGTTGTTGAAGCAAGATTTTGGATGTAGCATTGAAGTATATTTACAACCATTCTTCACATCATATCCAAGGATCCAAGATCTACATTCTTCATGGCCACTAGATGGTAGATTACAAATTTTCTTCACAAGACATCAGCAAAGGTGATATCATTTATTTATTCAATATTTCATTCTTCATTTCATACATTTCATCATTTGGTGTAATTACCTACAATAGGGTTTGACCAAGGAAAACCCCCATTCACTAACAATCAACAATTTTTTCTCTTGCATATTTTTTATTACAAATTTAGGCTAAATACTTGAAGATCATTTGAAGTGCAAAGTTACAAAGTTGTTATCATCAAAGAAACTCACCTTTGGGCAAGATCTAGAAGTTTCAGGACCTTAGAATTGGATATTAGCAAGTGCAAACCTTGGAGCTTAGGATCACATTCAGAAAATTCAAAAATTTAGATCAAGACTAAGACAATAGTAAGGGTTTCTTAGTCTTTCAAGGGGAATTTTGTAGAATTTCTTTTGGATCTTGTTTCAACATATGAAGATTTTGCATCTGCCTCAAAAAAAAAGTAGGACTAGCACAACATTAAGGGCATCTTAGTCCTCCCTAGCATGTTTTAACAATAGTTTTTTCATTTCCAGAAACCTCATCACATTTCTAGACTTCCCAGGTACACATACCCTAACTTGGTGTTGCTTAATTTCATCATTTTCACACTTCATTTTCCTTGTGTTGCTTGGTTTTGTGAGTTGAATATCCTTTTTTATTTTCCAAGCATTTTATTGGCGGTGAACCCCTAAAAGCTTAAAGAACCACCTCCTAGGTCCTCCTTGTTGAGAATTGACTCACCTTGTGAGGTTGATAGTCAATAGAATTAAGGTTTCTAGGACAATATTGAATGATAATAGGAGAATAGTGGTGTTCTATGACCTAGGTTACAAAGCACCCATTTTCCTATTGTTCATTTTGGTGAACCTAAATTCTTGAGCATTCATTTTCTGATTTGAAGTCCATAAAGGCCCTAGATCTAGGTTGCATTCATTCTTGTATTGCATCTTGCACTAGTGAAAGTGCATCTAGGGTTTCTAGTATTTGCATTAGTAAAAGTGCATATAGGTTGCATTTTTTCTTTCTTGCATCATTTTGTCTCATTTAAAAACTGAAAAAAGTGCATTGTTCATTGTAGAAAAAAAATTGTATACTCTTGAAGAAAGAGGCAATTTCATGCTTAATTTGGACCTATTTTGGCATCCTTGCATTAATAATTCCTTAAACTTACCATTTATAAGCCCCTAAGACTCATTATTTTGGACCTTAAGGCTTATTCCACTCAAATATCATACAAATCCTGACAAATAACATTCAAATCATTCAAATTCTAGAAAACCCAGCTCAAAAACTCCTAGTGGGACTAAGTCACATAGGGTGGCAACTTAGTCCCTTTTGGGGGATTTTTCAATTTTGAGTGGGAAAATCATTGACTTAATTCAAATTTCTGATGGATGTCATCCTATGAGGTCTAAATAGTGAATAATTAGGTATGAATGCCTATAAATATACGTTTTTAGGTCATTTTTAACATCATCTAGTCATTTTCAACAAACAAATTCAAGAGTCAAGTATTGAATATCTTTCACAAGAAGATTTAGTAGTATATTTGTAGTAAATTTGAAGCTTTAGGGAAAAAATATAGGGTTTTTTTAGGTATTCAAGCTCACTTTTTTCCAAGATATTGCATTATCAAGGGTTGATCATGGATGCCTATGGAGAATCATGAAGAATTTTAGGTTGGGGAGATGCAACTAACCATCAAGCCAAGCCTAAGGACTTGTTTTCTAAGTGATTGAACCATCTTCCATTTTCTCTCTATTTTCAGCCTAAGGAAGGTTTGCATGTTATTAAGATTCATCTCTAATGAGATTTAGGGTCTCCTGGAATGAGTTTTGCATCATTCTAGTTTCATTTATGTATCTTATTATTGCATGTTAGAATAGGGTTACATTTTACTTAAGATTTCCTAGTCTTAGATGCACTTAGGGCTAGGGTTTTACAATATATTCCATTATCTCTTTGAAGGTTTAAATACCAACTAGGGGTATGAATGAGGAAAAACCCCATTAGAAACCAAATTATATTATGTTTTGCAAGTGTTTTCATGGATTTGGATCCAAGTTTCAGTTGAAAAATCAAGTGCAAACTAAGAGCTTCCATTTCCACTTTCAAATTTTCAGAAAAGCCAAAGTGGACTAAGTCAGCATCCCTAGTGACTTAGTCCCATTGTACATGTTTTTCAGAAGGTTCTAAAGATATCGATACCCATTTGGATGAAATGGGCTCTAGAGCAATTTTCTAGATCTAGGACTAAGTTGCTAAGCTTGGCATAAGTGTCCCAGTTTTCCAAAAAAAAAAAGATTTTCTAGAATTTCAAAAGCATCCATAGTCTCCACCTTGGTCTCTTTCAATTTCTAGGTGCACTCTTTCTATTTGAATTCTTTACCTTGTTTTATATTGCATTCAATCTATCTTTCTACATATCACAACATGTTTTCAAACAAAGTGCATTTCCTTAGTTTCGCATTAATAATCCATCTCTTTTATTAGTTCTTTGCATTTAGGGAATTCTATTTAGACAAATTTCAATCATATTAGCATTAGTTTTGAGTGAACCACATAGATTTTTTGAATATCGTTCTCCTTTTAGGTGTAACGCCCTAGAAGTGTAAGAGAGTGCCTATCCCCAAAACTTTATGGTTCATTTTGGTGAACCCACATTTTTTAACATTCTATTTCTGATTTAGAGTGCATTTACATCCTAGGAATAGCTTACATTAACATTGCATTGCATGTTTCATTGTTTAATTTGCATCCTAGGGTTTTAAAACTTGCATTAGTGAAAGGCTTATTTGAGCTTGCATTATTACACTTCATTTCCTTGAACAATAGTGAAATTTTGCATTTGCACTTCATATTTACATTATACAACATAGAGTACATAAGCTTCCATCAAAAAATTCAAAAAACCTTAAAAAATACCCCTAATAGGACTCATTCACCACCCTAGGCGACTTAGTACCAATACACATTTTGCATCTCATTTTTTAGAATTCAGTTTCCAGTTTCTTAAGTTTTTTGTTTTAGTTACTTTTTTGTTTCAATTCAGTTATTTTCTATTACATTGTAATCATTAGAACTAGCATTGTTTAATTTCATGGCCATTATAGATAGCATTAATAGGGTATGTGCAAGACCATGATGGGCCAAAAAGTGGCAATATGATGGGTATGTGGCTGACGACTTTTTCTACCCAAAATTGATTAAACGAAAAGGGGTTTTAAAGGAGATTCTCAAATTTCCACCAATATAAATTATGCTTTAATTTTAATTTAATAAGTAATTATTATTCATTTTCTATTCAAATTATGACTAAAGTCTAGATTGATAGACTGATTGAAAAATATCTATAGCTTTCAAATGGTATCACATTTTTTGAATCCAAAATATGTGTCACATTCTATGCTTCACATACTATAGGATTAAAAAAATAAAAATGAATTTCATGAAGTTTTGACCAAGTTAAGGTGGTTAAACATATGAGTTTTTAATATTTTATAAAAGTTGTAATAAAAAATTCACAATTAATTATTTACTTGGAAAAAAATTACAAAAAAATATGCATCACCTCGAGACATGAGTCCTCTACTTATATCTAAAATCTTATAAAAAAAATTATTATCATTTTATTGTGGTTAGCATGGTCAGACAGACACCTACTTCTTATTTTTTCCCTAAAATTTAAGTACTACTACATTGAAATTTCAAATTTTCACGAAATAGATATATATATATTTTAAACAAAACTAGTAGTTTAGAAACTCCATTACATTTTCTACATATTCTATTCCTACATATTTTTGAAATAATATAGATAACTTATTCAAATTTTTACATCAAGTTACCTAGCTTTTATTTTTCTAATTTTTTTGCCACTTAAGGGCCTGTTTTTTCCATGATGATCCTACACATTACCATTAGATTGTTAAAATTTTCATTTTTAGCATTAGTTCCTAGTTCATTTAGACCAGATTCATCAAAAAATGCAAACAAAAACCTCACAACATCAAATGAAACAATAAAAGCAATGCTTCACTTTAGAAATATAATATCATCCAAACCTTTTAGTAGTGATGATTTGGATAAGTTAGATGAAGCTCTACAGGGCTTCCTCTCACTAAGTTCATTCATTAAGGTTTGTGTTGAAAAATGCAAACTAACCAAAGATAATTTACTTCCCAAACCTTTTAGTAGTGATGACTTTGACATGTTAGATGAATCTCTTCGAGACTTCATCTCACAAAAGCCATCCACTAAGGTTTTTTGTGAGAAATCTAAAAAAAAAGATGTCAATGTAATTCAACCTCAAATAGTCCTTTACCCACCTTCACATAAATGTAAACCTCCACATAAACCCCAGTTTACCCTTTACCCACATAAGCATGATGTTGTTGCTCACACAAATTACACTAGAAATAATCCACAACCATAACAACCCACCCCTAACACCCTTACTTTTACCCAATCCAATATTTCCTAGTTATCCTTGCTTAAATTCATGCCTTAGGGAGTATAATATCATTGAACAACTTAAGAATACTCCTACAAAGATATCTCTTTGTGACCTTCTTTAGAATTCACCAAACTATCACACTATGCTGTAAATAGTATTGCAACAAATAGCAGTTCCTCGTGGTACAAATGCACATGATGTGGAAGCTCTAATACAAGAAATGAATGCAATCAATGTAGACATTACCTTCCATCAACATGAGCTCCCTTTGTTATAATTAAGGCAGCAAAATGAAGCCTTTATAATAATTTACAAATTCAACCGAATAGGCATGAAATAGACCCTTGTTGACAATGTCTCTTCCCTTAATGTGTGTAGTGCGAAACTTCTAGATAGATTATGTATGGATAAATTTCAAATCAAATCCAATTCCTTATTTATTAGAAGATTTGAAAATATCACAAAGCAACCGCTTGGTGTAATTACCTTACCTATTACAGTCGGAATGACTACCTTGCAAACTCCTAGTCATGTCATGCCTTATGATCTTTTATACAATATTCTTTTGGGAAGACCATGGATTCATGAGATGCATGTGGTGCCTTCGACCCTTCATTGAATAATGAAATATGTCTATAACATAAAAATTTATCAAGTTGAAATAGATCCCGATCCTAAAAATTTCTTACAACTTGAAAAAGGAACAACAAGTCCTCTAAACACATTGATTCCAACATCTCACATAGAACCACTTGAGACCAACAAACAAGAAGAAGAACCCATGTCTAAATTTCTAGGTGATGATTGGGGATCACTAGAATTCACACCTTCATTTATGGGCGAATATATCATCACACAAAAAGAGGATGAGAAACAAGAACAACCAATAGTTATGTTAGCTCAAAATTTGAAAGAATCTCCCCAAGCATCTACCTAATCTACTTTGGAAGAAAATACAACTTATACAACAAATTTCGATGAGATATACTACCAACACCCACCTAGCCCGAAAGAAATGGAAATAATTTATGGAAAAGGTTATGAACTTGTGAAATAATTGGGATACAATGGCAAGGGATGTGGAAAGCATGAACAAGGAATTCGAGTTCCTATAGAACCTAATACACAAGAGACAAAGACTAGTTTGGGATATTCTTTTTTTAAGATAACCAAAGAAAATCAATGACCATCACTAAACATCAATACCATCACATGTAAACCAAGAATCAATCTCACACTAAAGCATCTTGAATTGCTTGATATGGATTTACCACCATCATGGGAGTACTTTTAAAATGATGAAGCTCTGAAAAAAATGTTGGGTGCTTCTAATAAGATATCTTCTTCAAGAAAAGAATTCACCTAGATGCTATGATCAATACCAAGGAAAAGGATATTGATACCAATGAGAAAGACATGAGCATGGAACCATATGATCCTGAATTTCCTAAGTCAAATGTGCTTCCCTTGGGAGATACAATTGATATACCAATGGATGTAGATGATAAAGAAAAAGTCATTAAGTTAGGGAAGTGTCTTGATGATGAAGAACAAGAGGATATTGCAACCTTGCTTCATGACTTTCCTAAAAAAATTTCTTAGAAATATTAAGACATGCCAAGGATAGATCTGAAGATAGTGATACATAACATTGTTCTTGTTGAAAATGCTAAGCCTGTTTGAAAAAAAATCTGAAAAATGAATCCAAAAATAGCCTTGCTTGTTAAAGGAGAACTTGAGAAACTCCTTGACACAAGTTTCATTCGACCTATTGATTATTCTCCTTGGATCTCAAACATTGTTGTAGTTGCACAACCTGATAAGTGTATTAGGATGTGTACAGATTTTTGTGACTTGAATAAAGCCTCTTTAAAGGATGATTTTCCCCTTCCTAATATCGACATGATAGTGGATTCAACTACGGGACATGCTTTGTTGTCATTCATGGATGGATTTTTTGGATATAATCAAATCTTTATCAAACCACAAGATCAATATAAGACATCATTTACAACCATTTGGGGGACATTTTGTTGGGTTATGATGCCTTTTAGATTAAAGAATGTAGGCACAACCTATCAACAAGCTATGACATTGATATTTCATGATTACATACATAAAATATTGGAAGACTATGTTGTGACATCCTTGCCAAATCATTAACAAGATAAGACAATGTGAGTGTCCTTCAAAAAATCTTTGAATGAATGCGAAAATACATGAGACTAAATCCAAAAAAGTGTTTTTTTGGAGTAGATAGTGGAAAACTTTCAAGGTTTATCATATCTCATAGAGGCATTGACATTGACACAAATAAAATTGAGGCTATAATCAACATGCTACCTCCTAGAAACATTTCCCAATTGTGTATGTTACAAGGAAGAATTCAAGCCATCCATTGTTTTGTCGCATCCTTAGCTGATTGAATGTTAGGTCTTTCACACATATCCTCAAAAAGGATGTGCATTTTGATTGGAATGAGGATTATAAATAGGTCTTTGAGAGTTTGAAGGAATACCTTGCAACTCCACTTGTTTTATAACCCACTATGCCAAACAAACCGTTCATCCTTTATATAGCCACATCAACCCATGCTCTTGCAACATTATTGGTTTAGCCAGATGAAAGTGGTAAAGAACATCCTATTTATTACATTAGCCAAAATATAATAGAATATGAAATTTGATACACACCAATCAAAAAATAATGTTTGGTTGTTTTATTCGCTACTAGTAAGTTGTGACACTATTTACTAAATGCAAAAGTACAAGTAATGAAAAAAATTGATCCTCTCAAACATATTTTTAATAAAACAAACTTATTAGGATGTCTAGCTAAATGGGTAATGTTTTTGATTGAGTTTGACCTTAAGTTTATCTCATGAAAAGAAATCAAGGGTCAACACTTGACCAACCACCTGGCTGCTCCTTCTCCTTTAGCACTACCTAGCAATGACTCTTTTACCGATGACAGTATGTTGATAATAGAAGTTCCTATATGGGAATTATATTTTGATGGATCCAAGTGTGGAATAGGCTCTGGTACTGGGGTTATATTAATTCCACCCATAGGAAAGCGTATTCCATTGTTGTATTGATTAAATTTTCTCTGTACAAATAACACAACTAAATATGAGGTGTTAATTGCTGGATCGTGTGCTGCTTTAATCATGGGTTTCAAAGATATTAAGATCTTTGGCGATTCAAAATTAGTGATCAAACAAATAAATGAAGTCTATCAAGCTAGACATGACAAATTATCGAAATATAAGGATATCACAATGACCTTGTTGGCACAATTTTAATCATTCACCATTGATAGCATCACACAAAAAGATAATTGACATGAAGAAGTAATGGTGAGTGTTGCTTCTCTTATGTCACCTCAAGATCCTTCAAAGGACATCACATTCATTGTTCATCCAATCATGAAACCCTCAATCAATGATAAATTTGAAGATGCATTGACAACAATCAAGGACGACTCGAGTGAATGGTATGATACCATATATAAATATTTAAAATATGGTACCATTCTCGAGCCAACAACAAAAAACACCCAAACTCATTTAAAAAAATTAGCAACGAAGTATATAATCCTTGTCGACATGTTATATAGAAGATCCTTTGATGGAATTTTACTTAGATGTCTTAAGGATTTTAAAATCAATATGGCACTCAAACAGGCTAATGTGCGGGAACCTATGGAGGTCATTTTGGACGAAAGTCATTAGTGTAAAAAATCCTTCATATGGGATACTACTAGAAAAATATGGAAAAAGATTGCTATGCATATGTTAAGCGATGTCACAATTGTCAAGAACATAATAATCTGATTCATGCTCCTACTTCTGAGCTCTATGCTCAAATCCCTATTTGGCCATTCTCCATATGGGGATTGGATGTAATTGGGAAAATCTTACCATTGTTTTCTACTAGACATACACTTATCATTACTATAACTGATTGTTTTATAAAATGGGTAGAAGTTATTCCTCCTCGATCCAAAGCTACTAATATGATATGTTGTTTCATATTGGAACACATTATTGCTAGCTTTGGACTCCCTTTCGTATTAATTTCAAGCAATGTAATTCCATTTAAAAATAATGATGTGAAGAAGTTCTTGGACACATTTCATATCCAACATTTCTTTTCAACACCGTACTACCCACAGTCTAATGGTCAAGCTAAAAGCACTAATAAGATTCTCAGAAAAATCCTCAAGAAAATTGTTAACCAACATCACAAATATTAGCACATGCAAATACAATATGTGCTATAGTCCTATCGAACAAGTGTTTGATCATCTACGGGAACTACACCCTACAACCTTTTTTATGGTACCGAGGTAATCATTCCCTTGGAGTTAGAAATCCTGACATTAAGGATTGAACTTCAAGGTCTTGTCGATAATGACACCTATAAGGAACAAAGATTACAACAACTCGAAATGCTTGATGAATAGCGCATTAATGCTTTCAAGCCTCTCCAAGCCTACACTACGCAATTACAACATAAACATAATCATCATGTCATCCCTCGAATACTTAATAAGGGCGATTTAGTATTATATGAAAATCAATGAAACACTACTATCACTATGCTGAAAAAGGAAAATTTAGTCCTAATTGGTTAGGACCCTATATAATCAATACAAATTATAGATTTGGTGCTTACACAGTAATAGAGCTAGATGGCACATCCCTCAAACACCCTATCAATTCCTTGCATCTATGTCAGTATTTTTTCTAACCCATTCAAATGGTATGAATGGTAAATAAATGTTGTTAGAGCTATCGAATTATATCCTATATGCTTTTGCATTGCTTCGTTCTTGACAACCAATTATGTGTGTGTCTTGAGCACTAGGGTAATTATTTAATTTATTTTATAATTACTTTAGGTTTCATACTATTCAAATTCATTTTGTGTTATGTTCAATTAAATCATCTAGGTGCATTTAACTTCACATCACATACTTAATTCCCATGTTGTATCTAAAAGAAACTATAGCAAGTTTTAATTAGATCACATAAGCTTTGTTAAATCATTAAGAAATTAATTAACTAATCTTACAAAGGTTATTTAATTTATCATATTTCCATTTAACATTTTTCACATAAAGACAAGTAATAAAACATCAAATGCTCATATATATATCACAATTTCTATGCACATGGCATCAATATATACAATATCACTAAGGTCTATGGCTACTAGATCCCTTAGGATCTTGTAATCGCATTGGTCTGGTGGCAGTCCATCGAGAGACGATGGTATGTTATTGTGATTACAATCCACCAAATCTAAGTGCAAACTCTAAGCCTCGTATATGTCCTAGGGCCTCCCAATGTTCCCCTGCTATCTAATCCCTCTTCACCAGTAGTTGAGCTATCTCTACCTCTAGTCTCTCAAACTCTACTGGGATTCGAAATGACTGTTCCTCTGCTATAGTATCGGCTCCATAGATTTTCCTCCTCAAACCCTCATATGCTACCCGTAATCTCATAAATGGTCTAAGTGACTCTAGGTCCTCATCCACAATGGGTGGGGGCACATAATCTGAGTCTGTCTCCTCCTCGTTAATAGATGTTGGCACTATCTCTATAGTTGCTTGACAATAGAGATCCTGCATATCTCTCATAGCTCCAACAAGGTAGAATAATACACAATCAGTATAGATCATGATATATATACATAAAACAATATAAAAAAAGCACAAAGCACATGCATAAATACAATATCATCACCTATATCTCTGGTAGGCTAAGAAATATCAACCTCATCTTGTGTATGGGGCATGGAAGATGTGCTAGCCTCTCCATAGCTATGGGTATGGATGCCTACTATGACCACTGCTCGTGATCTAGTCATAAAAATGGGTGAGGGATCTCCCCATTGATGCCAATCCACAATTATTTCATCATCATCCTTGCTCAAGAGTGGCTCTGCCTCCTCTTCCTCCTCCTATTCCTCTTGGTCCTCATCCTCCTCCTCCCCATCTAGGCCATCATAGTTAGGATCTACATCCTCATCATACTCCTCATCAATGACGTCAATAAATATGTCTGTAGCTTTGTAACATGTCTCCTCGGCCCTATCTTCTCTATCATTTCCTTCATCTGGCAATGGTCCTACATCTCCTATAGGCTCATCAATCAAATATACAGGAGCTGGTCATGATACTATCCACCACTCCTCATACTCACCTATGGCACCGACATTGTCCACATTGGAGACTGGAGGCTGAGTGTGATTCGAGTACTCAAAGTCACTCTCAACAAAATTGTCTAAATTGAGCCGTATTTTATCACCTAGTATTTGTGCACTCCGCACTGTCCTCCTAAAAAAGGGTCATGCCATAAGTGTTCTCTAAATCTTCCCAAACTACCACATGACTCGATCATAGAAGAGATATACTATATGATCATGTCGGCCAACCAAAAATCTATCTAATTGTAATCTCCTCAACTTCCTTGTGTGATCTGGCCATTGAAGTGTTAGGTGATACATTTTTCACAAGATCTCATCCTACTCCAGTCAGTCAAATCTAAATCTCTAAAAGTGTAAATCCCCATACTTCCATAATTTTCGTAGAGGATAGCCAAAGGCCTGAGGATACCCCACTGCTGTCGGACATAGGAAGCAGGTAGGTTTGGTACACATGATATGATCAAGGCACCAAACTTGTAGAAGTGTATAGTGTACCATACTGTCCACCTCCCAAAACATGAACCATCCAAGATCATAGTATAAATGTGCTAGGATATAGCACCCCTAGGTGTATACTATCTTGTTCTTTTCCATCCCACATATCAAATGAAGTAGTCCTCCCACAAGGTGTGTTGAATGGCCATATAGGATGATTACTAGTTCAACTGTGTGCATCATAACCCATCTCACCATAGGAGCTCATGAATATAACAACATCGTAAGATCAATCTGCCCTCTCATGCGCTCATCATGCACTAGCCCATCTAGATAATACTACATATCGGCCTTCTACTCATAAAATGTACAATCTCTTTGGAAGCATTCCTGCTCCCCCAAATAGGAACTTGGAGGATATAGTGGACATCCTATAGAGTAATCTAATCTCACCAATCAGAAGGTGGAATGTACATGTTTCTGCATCCCAGCGCTCAGCTAGCACCATCAACATAGTGTCATGGTACCTCATGGGGGGCATGAGCTACACCCAGTATATCCCCATAGCCTGCAAGTGCTTTGTATCCTCTGTTGAAAGTGTGGGAGCTAGTTCTCTAAGAAAGCTAAGCTACCTATCACCTAGACGCTGATGCGAATGGGTTAGTACCTATGAATAAAGTAAAAAAATACATCCTATAAGCAATCTTAAAACTCTAAAATTTTACATTATTCATCATTAAAGTGTACTAAAGTCCCTCTAGTGTGCATTACTAAAGGCCCTAGACACTTTAGAACCCTTTTGGGACACTTCACAAAGAAATGAAACACTTTTCCAGAAAAGGGGACACTTTGCAAGAAAAATTTCCAAGATGCTAAATTAACCTAGAAATGCATAAAAATCATTAAATAATTGCATAATCACAAAGCAAAGGTAGTAGAATCAACTCACCTTGTGATGACGCTTGTTGTGTGCCACCTGGTTCCATAGCACATCCAGTCTCACGGGTTCATAACCTTGTCTACTTGGCATCCTTCACTATTCTCTCGTCACTCTCAAGCTACAAGAAGGTAAAATGACAAAGTAAGTGAAAATTTACTTCATTTTTAACTCTTTTAACTCTTTTCTTTTCTCTTATGTATAAAATTAGGGTTTTTACTATCTTAAGAGTTAATAAAATGCTTTTTATTCAAAACAACATAATAGGTGCTCAAGAACTCTATTTTTGATGCCATTTGATGCGTTGGAATCATGATTCCACACTTGACATCATCAATCATCTATTGTTATGTGGCATGGTACTTGCATATGTCCAATGATATGATTTTACTTATTTGAAATGGCTAGATTGCTACCTTGACTCTACTTCTATAAAGCAAACGAAATAAAGGGGGCGAATACATCTACCCTCAAATTTGATTTCTATAAGTTGCATAAAAGGATTTTAGGAAAAATAATAAATTCATGTTGTAGGATGTAGTTCCTAATATTCTGGTTTTGTAGATAACTACATTAGGGTTTCATTCTCTCATCTTTTGAATAAGTATCCTTTTATGAAGTAAAGTGTACTATTTAGAGTCCTTTAGCTTGCATATGCACATAGAGTCATATGGGCACTAAAGTGGGGGCTAAATTTAGTGTAAAAATTTGTATACTCTTGAAGAAAGAGGTAATTTCACACTTAATTGCACCTATTTTAGCATCCTTGCATTAATCATTCCTTAAAATTACCATTTATAGGCCCCTAAGACTCATTATTTTGGACCTTGAGGCTTATTCCACTAAAACATCATACAAACTCCGACAAATAACATTCAAATAATTCAAATTCTAGAAAACCCACCTCAAAAACCCCTGGTGGGACTAAGTCACCTAGGGTGGCAACTCAATCCCTTTTGGGGGATTTTTCAATTTTGAGTAGAAAAATCATTGATTTAATTCAATTTTTTTATGGATGTCTGCCTGCGAGGTCTAAATAACAAATAATTAGGTATGAATGCCTATAAATATAAGTTTTTAGGTCATTTTTAACATCATCTAGTCATTTTCAACAAACATATTCAAGAGTCAAGTGTTGAATATCCTTCCCAAGAAGATTTATTAGTATATCTATGGAAAAGTTGAAGCCTTAGGGCAGAAAGCTAGGGTTTGTGCAGGTCTTCAAGCTCACTTTTTTTCCAAGATATTGCATTTTCAAGGGTTGATCATGGATGCCTATGGAAAATCATGAAGAATTATAGGTTGGGGAGATGCAACTAGCCATCAAGCCAAGTCTAAGGACTTGTTTTCTAAGTTATTCCATTTTCCATTTTCTCTTTATTTTCAGCAAAAGGAAGGTTTGCATGTTATTAAGATTCATCTCTAATATGATTTAAGGTCTCTTGGAATGAGTCTTGCATCATCCTCGTAAATTATTTATGCATCTTATTCTTGCATGCTAGAATAGGGTTGCATTTTACTTTAGATTTCCTAGTCTTAGATGCACTTAGGGCTAGGGTTTAACAGTCTATTCCATTATCTCTTTCAAGGTTTAAATACCAACTAGGCGTTTTACCGAGGAAAATCACCATTAGAAACCAAATTATATTTTGTTTTGTATGTTTTTTCATGGATTTGGATCCATGTTTCAAATGAAAAACATAGTGCAGACCAAGAGCTTTTGTTTCCACTTTCAAATTTTTACAAAAGCCAAAGTGAACTAAGTCACCATCCTTGGAGAATTAGTCCCACTGCATATTTTTTTAAGAATTTTCTATAGATCTGGATACCCATTTGGCTAAAATGGGCTCTAGAGTAGTTTTCCAAATTTGGGACTAAGTCGCCTAGCTTGGTGTAAGTGTCCTAGTTGGCCAAAAAATCATATTTTCCATAATTTCAAAAGAATCTATAGTCTCCACCCTAGTCTTTGTCATTTTCTAGGTGCAATCTTTCTATTTGACTTCTTTATCTTGTTGTATATTGCATTCAATCTATCTTTCTGCATATCACAACGTGTTTTCAAACAAAGCGCATTTCCTTAGTTTCACATTAATGATCCATCTCTTTTATTATTTTTTTCCATTTAGGGAATTCTATTTAGACACATTTCAATCATATTAGCATTAGTTTTGAGTGAACCACATATATTTTTGGGATACCTTTCTCCTTTTAGGTGCAAAATGCTAGAAGTGTAAGAGAATGCCTATCCCAAAAATTTTACAGTTCATTCATCATCCTAATTGCATTTATGAATATTATTATTAAATTAAACATTTAAAAAATATTCAATTTTGTATCCAATGTCTTACCACTAGTTACTTTTTCTTGCATTCATTTGCCCAATTTTCTATTTCCAAACATCAAGTCCCTAGGTAGGCAACCTAGGAACACTATTATTGACTTAGATTTTTCTTATTTTCTAAAATAAATCTCCACTAGGAAAAAAATTCCCTTCTTGGTGTTTTAGTCCCTCTTAGGGTTTTTGGCTCAGAACCTTGTCTAAGTTGTGCGCTTTCTATTCCACTTTCTGGACCCTCCAAATTCCTTCAGTACAACCAAGATGCCCTTGCTGGTTTCTTAGTCCCTATTGAGTTTGAAGCTACAGTTTCTAGGGTTCAAATTTTTCTTTTCTATGCTTTTTTTTTCTACAATTTCTTATCTATTTCAATGGGTTGAATTTATATTTCATGCATTTTACTAAATCTAGCTTAAATTGCTTCATTTCATGCATTGCTCAATTCCAAATTTGTATTTACAACATTTCATTTTTTAAGTTGTTGCATAATGTAATCAGAAAATTACCTTGTTTCCACTATAAAAATTTCATTTCACTTTAATTCATTGCATTCCACTTTCATTACTTTTCCATAATAGCATGTTTTCTTTTAGGAGATGTGGCTTTGATATGGTTAAAAATGGATTGCATTTGTACAACATTCCCTCTTATGAGTTCAATTTAGATTACACCAATGAGGTCATTAACAAAAATTTTATTCATCCTTCTACTATCTTCCATAGTGAAGAGAACATGTTAGAGAAATGGGATCAAACCATTAACATAATGCTTAACATTACATTACCCATTGGTGAAGATGGTAGTGTAGACAATCATAACAATCATACTTGTTCTTCTCCTAATACCTCTCCTATTAGTGACGAATGTATCCTAGTGAAAGAAGATACAAGCATTGAGAGTCTTGATAGTCCCTATCCTCCTTACCCTTTGGAAGATATTATAAAACAAGAAGATGAGATCATAGAAACATTTCTAAACATCACCTTACCTAGTCTACATTCATCCCTTTCTTGTGAGAATTTTTTAGTGAAAAAGGATAGCCATGACAACCAAAATTTTCCTTCTCCTAATATCCCCCCTCGATACAAAGAGGTATATTTGGTTAAGGTTGATTAGGTTTATTTAAAATAGGCACCTATTGAGATTCATGAGTAATCTTGTTCCTCCAACTTCTCTAATGCACCTACCATAGTATGGAAAGATCTATTTAGTAAGCATAAAAATCATAGAAAATGAATAATAATCCTTCTCTTGATGCCTCCCCTACTAGTAATAAAGCTACTTACAAAGAGGATAGGTTGGTATTAGAAGATGCACCTATTGAGATTCATGAGAATCTTGTTCCTCCCTTCCCTAATGCACCTACCATTTGGAAAGATCTATTTAGTAAGCATAAAAATCATAGTTTTCCTTCTCTTGATGCCTCCCCTACTGGTAATAAAGTTACTTTGGAATATGATGAACATCTTACAAGCTCTCCTACTAGGCTAGATGGTATAGCACAAGATAAAAAGACCTTAGATAAAATTGACAATCAAATAGAGACTTCTCCTAATATCCCCACTATTGATAAACAAGAAAATCCAACCATTGATAACCCCCTTACTTGTGATGAAGTTATTTTGGAGTAACCAAACCTTGAATGTCAAGAACATTCAGTTTGTATTTCTCCTAGAAACTCTCCTACTATGAAGGATATCATGATGCAAGAACATGATAACATTCACAGTAATGGTCAACATAGTATCCTTAGATCAAGATTATGAAGTAACATTAGACTTATCTTCACTAAGAAATCATGAAAAATAAGGATAATTCTTTCGAGGTTATGCACATTAGATACCACTTAGAGTACTCTCCTTAGCCTAAGCTTATCATGTATCCACCCTCTCAAAAACCACAAGTCCAAAACAAACCTATCCTTATCCTTGAACCATCGAAGAACAATGTTTCACAACAATCAAGTTACAATACCATTGCTCGTACATACAATGCTAGGAACAATCCACTACTAAGAAAAACACCTTCAACATCCTTACCATTTCCTAATCCTATCTTTCCCAGAGCCCCTCATTGTCCTTCAAATAGTGGAAAGGAGTATGATCTTGTTGAAAAACTTAAGAATACTCCTACAAAGATATCCCTTTGAGACCTAATTTAGAATTCACCTAACTATCACACTATGCTTCAAAATTCCTTACAACAAGTTCCTATCCCTTCTAATGTGCAACCAAATGACATAGCAGCCATGATTCAAGGAATAAATGTTGACATTGTTTTTCCACCAAAGTGAACTCCCCCCTTGGAAAGTGCAAAAACAATGTGATGCTTTCATGATAATAGCTCAATATAATAGCATGGGGATAAAGTGAACCCTTGTTGAAAATGGCCTAACCTTAAATGTGTGTAGTGTGAACCATTTGGATAAGCTTGGTGTTGATAAATAAAAAATCCTACCTTCCTCTTTATCTATTAATGGATTTGATTCATGAGATGCATTTTGTGCCCTCTACCCTTCATCATATCATGAAATATGTCTATGACAACAAAGTTTATACAATCAAAGCCAATCCTAAACCATACAGTTGTTTGAACATTGAGAAAGGTAAAGATAATCCTTTTAAAACATTGACACCAACTACACAAGTGTAACCCACACAACAACAACAAAAAAAATGAAAAACACATTGAAAAAGTCATGAAGCTATTAGATGATGATTGGGGTTCCTTGGATTTCACACCTAGCTTTTATGGGCAACCATAGATCATAATAAAGAAGCATGAAATAGAAAAAGCAATAATGTCAACACAAAAATCAGATGACCCTTCAAAAGCATCCACATCAACTACTAAAGAAAAAGAAGAAAATTATACAACACAATTTTATAACATTGATTATCAAAAACCATCGAATCCAAAAGATATGGAAAAACATTATGGAATTTAATTTTACGAGCTTTCAAAAAACTTGGATGTAGTGGAAAAGGATGTGGTGTTAGAGAACAAGGTATCCATGTCCCTATAGAACCTCACATGCAAGAAAATACTAGTGGTCTTGGTTATTGTCCCTCAAAAGACACAAACAAGCCTTCACTTAATATAAACAATATCACAAAACATCCTTTTAAGCCAACTTTAACAGTAGTGAATCCTAAACTAATAGACACTAGTGGTCTTGATTGTTATCCTTTGCAAGAAATGAAACAAACAAAGAAATCCTTGCTTAATGTAAATGTCATCACAAAAAACACTTATGATTTGAATTCGTTAGATTTTACACCCTCCAATAAAGGAGATAACAAAATCTCATAATATTAAGAGCCTTGTGTAAGTATGACACCTAATACTAAGCAAGAGACATCTTTGTCATAAAATAAAATAACACCTTCTACCATTGATCAAGAGAGTATCTAGATGAGACTCCTCTAAGATCGTCTGATCTCTCTCCCTCCAATAACACAAAATAAATTATACTACAAGAGTACATTTTGCACTTATCATAGAGTTCATGGTCATGCTACTAATGAATGCACTAGGCTTTAAGTAACAAAATTCAACATCTCAAGAAGTGTAGTGCTTTTCCTTGTGCTGAAGCACCTAATACCTCTAACTAATACTCATTTTGATCCTATTTGGATCACCCTTGACTCGCACTAAGTGTGGGCAAGGGGTTAGGAAGCCTTGTCCTCATAGGTCACTTGTCATTTTCTCTTTTGGCTTGTTGACAACCATTCATGTACATATAAGATCAATCTTGGGAAATGCATGACATGCCTTAAGTTGGCTCAAATGTGATGTATTGAGCAACCCTTCCATCCTATTGCATGAAGCAACTTATTGGAAACATATGACTTGGCATAGGGATTTCTAAATAAGCTCTCATGTCTTCTTCTACTTTAAACCAATTTCTCACAACAATGGTGTTAGAAACTACTTTAAAGTGGGGGCATACATTGACACTCATATTTCATTGTGCAATTTTTTTTCTTATTGTGGTGTTTCCTTTTCTTGGTGGTGTCATTGGGTTTGATTTTCTCTGAGAGTGATATTTCTTTGACTTGTCCTCTCTTGGAAAAATTAAGCACAATGTTCCCTAAGAAGAGACCTTGCACGAACAAAGAAAAATCCCTTCAAACACCCCTCTTTCTTGTTTCATTTTTCTTTTGTATGGGTATGTGTAGGATCATCATGGAAAAAAAGGCCCTTAAGTGGCAAAAAATTTAGAAAAATCAGAGTTAGCCAACTTGTCATAAAAATTTTAATAAGTTATCTATATTATTTAGAAAATATGTAAGAATAGAACTTGTAGGAAATTGAATGTAGTTTCTAAGCTACTAGGTTTATTTTAAAAAAAATCTATTTGTATAAATTTGAAATTTCAATGCAGAGTACTTGAATTTTAGGGAAAAAATAAGAAGTAGGTGTCTGGACCACCCTAACCACAATAAAATGATAATTTATTTATAATATTTTAGATATAAGTAGAGGACTCATGTCCCAATCATGCATATTTTTTGTAATTTTTTCCAAGTAAATAATTAATTATGATTTTTTATTACAATGTTTAGAAAATATAAAAAATCGTATGTCTAACCACCTTAACTTGGTAAAAATTCATGAAATCCAATTCTTTTTTTTTTAATCTGATAATATACGAAGCATAGAATGTGACATATGTTTTGGATTCAAAAAATATGATACCATTTGAAAGCTATAGATGCTTTTCAATCAACCTATCAATCAAGACTTTAGTTGTAATTCAAATAGAAAATGAATAATAATTATTTATTAAATTCAAAGTAAAGAATAATTTATAGTGTTGGAAATAGTTGAATCTCCTTTAAAAACCCTTTTCATTTCATCAATTTTGAGTAAAAAAAAAAGTTGTCAGCTGCATACCCTACACATACCCATCATATCGCCACTTTTTGGCCCATCAGGACCCTGTACATACCCATATGGTCTTGTTAAAGTAATGGAGGTATGGCTTTGATTGCGTGGTTGGCTACTTTAGTGTGAGTTTGAAGCAAGTTCATCCTCTCACCAAAGTGGGGGCTAAATATAGTGTAGTAAAATGCATACCCTTGCATTTTCACACTTGTTGGGGCCCACCTTACTTTATTTATCCCTAATTATGTCTTATTTAGTCCTATTTTGCATCTATAAGCCTAATAAACTATAATTTTTTTGGCTAATCTCAACAAACATCAAATGATAAATGATCATTTAATGATTTTGTCTATTTTTCCCTGATTTGTGGACTAGGACTAAAACGCTACCTAGGGCGTCTTTGTCCTCCATGAGTCTTCGGACCCTAATTTTGAATGTACCTGAAAAGGTCCCCTTTTGGAGTCCGTGCCCTGAGATTTCAGCCTTGAGACTGAGATGCCACCTAGGGAGTTTTAGTCCTCCTTAGCTTGTTTTTAGAATTTAACTTCAAATTCTAGCGGTATTTAGCCTCCTTTATTTAATGAATTCATATGTTGGCTTGGTGTGATGTAATTTCAAGATATTAAGCATGAATAAGTATAAATACAAGGTTCATCCACTCATTTTCATAACAAGCATTCAAGTATTCATTCCTAAGGAAATTTTATGCATTGAAAAGTAATTCTTGAAGCATTTGGAGCCATCATCAAGATTCAAGCATAATGTCAAGGGTCTAGTGCATGTATGCATGTTGTTGAGAAAATATTGTTGATGTAGCATTGAAGATATGTTTACAACCATTTTTCACATCATATCCAAGGATCGAAGATCTACATTCTTTAAGGCCACTACATTGTAGATTGGAGATTTTCTTGACAAGACATCATCCAAGGTGATATCATTATATAATCCATATTTCATGCTTCATTTCATACATTTCATCATTTGATTTAATTACCTACAAGGGGTTTGACCAAGGAAAACCCCCATTCACTAACAATCAACAAAGGTTTTCTCTTCTTACATGTTTGTGATTGTAGATTTAGGTTGAATACTTGAAGATCATTTGAAGTGCAAAGTTGCAAAGTTGCATTACAAAGTTGTCATCTTCACAGAAACTCACCTACAAGTCAGATTTGGAAGGAAGCAAGTGCAAACCTTGGAGCTCATGATCACATTTATAAAATTTAGAAATTTAGACTTGCACTAAGACAATAGTAAGGGAATCTTAGTTTTCCAAGTGGAATTTTGCAAAGAATCTTTTGAATCTTGTTCTGGCATCTAAAGATTTCACATCTACCCTAGAAAATAGCAATGAGACTAAGACAATATTAAGGGAATCTTAGTCATCCCTAGCATGTTTTGACAATATTTTTTTCATTTCCAAAAACCTCATCACATTTCTAGACTTCTTAGGTACACATACCCTAACTTGGTGTTGCTTAATTTCATCATTTGCACTCTTCATTTAGCTTGCATTGCTTGGTTTTGTGAGTTGAATATTTATTTGTCTTTTCAAGCATATGCTTGGTGGTGAACCCATAAAAGCTTAAATAATCCCCTCCTAGGTCCTCCTTGTTAATAATTGAATCAACTTGCGAGGTTGATAGTCAATCCAATTAGGGTTCCTAGGAAATTATTGAATGATAATAGGTTAATAGTGGTGAACATCTATGACCTAGATAATAAAGCACACATTTTCCTATTGTTCAATTCTTTACCCACGTAAGAATAATTATTTGCAACAATCTAGTTATAATACCATAGCTCATACATTTAGCACTCAAAACAATCTAAAAACAAAGAAACCAACCTCAACAACCTTACCTTTTCCTAATCCCATCTTGCCTAGTGCTCCCCATTTTCCTTCACATAGTGGGAAGGAGTATGATCTTGTTTAAAAACTAAATAATACTCCTACAAGGATATCCCTATGGGACCTAATTCAAAATTCACCTAATTATCACACTATGCTTCAAACCACCTTGCAACAAGTAACGGTTCCCTCTTGTACAAATGTAAATGATATGGAAACTTGAATACATGGGATGAATATAGTTAATGTAGACATTACCTTTCATCAATATGAGCTACCTCCTTTGGAAATAAGAAAGAGAAATGATGCCTTCATGATAATTGCTATCCATAATAGGTTAGGAATAAAAATAACACTTGTTCACAATTGTTACACTCTTAGTGTGTGTAGTGTGACCCTTTTGGATAAACTCGGTGTGAATAAGTCAAAAATTCAACTTGATTCCTTGTCAATTTGGGGATTCAATAATATAGGAAAAAACTGCTAGGTGTGATTACTTTACCTAATATAGTTGGAAAGTCTACCTTGCAAACTCTTATTCATGTAATTCCTAATAATATTTCATATAACCTTCTTTTAGGGTGACCTTCGACTCACGAGATGCATGTAGTACCTTCAATTCTTCATCATATAATGAAGTATGTCAACAACAATAAAGTATACCAAATTGAAATAGACCCCGATCCTAAAAGTTGTTTTCAAGTTGAAAAAGGAATGAAAAGTCTTCTAACGCATTAATTCCAACATCCAACATAGAACCTATGGAAGAAGACAAACAAGAAATGAAAATAGTGTCAAATTTTTTGTAAGATGATTGGGTTTCCTTGGAGTTCACACCATCATTTATGGGAGAATTTACATAATTACAGGAAAAGAAGATTAAAAAAAGAAAAGAAACCAATGGTATGTCAATGCAAAATTCAAAAGAAAACTCACAAGAATCTACCTCATGTGCCCTTGAAAATGACACAAGCTATACAACTAATTTTGATGAGATAGATTACCAAAAACCACCAAACCCAAAAGAAATGGAAATACTTTATGGGAGAGGTTATGAAATTATGAAACAATTGGGTTATAGTGGAAATGATGTGGAAAGAAAGAACAAGGCATCCATGTTCCTATAGAACCTACCACGTAAGAAAAAAAGTGGTTTGGATTATTGTCCTTCTATGATAATGCATGCAAACAAGATACACTTGTTAAACATCAACACCATCAAGGTATGTGCAGGATCATCATGGAAAAAATAGGCCCTTAAGTGGTGAAAAATTCAGAAAAATCAGAGTTAGGAAACTTGACGTAAAAATTTGATGATTTATCTATATTATTTCAAAAATATTAAGAATAGAATCTATAGAAAATTGAATGTAGTTTCTAAACTACTAGGTTTTTTTTTTTTTTTAAATCTATTTGGTGAAAATTTGAAATTTCAATGCAGTGGTACTTAAATTTCAGGGAAAAATTAAGAAGTAGGTGTTTTCTGACCACCGTAGCCACAATAAAATGATTAAAAAAATTATAATATTTTATATATAAGTAGAGGACTCATGTCCCAATGTGATGCATATTGTTTTTTATTTTTTTTCATGTAAATAATTAATTATGAATTTTTTATTACAACTTTTAAAAAATATAAAAAACTTGTATGTCTAACCACCTTAACTTGGTCAAAACTTCATGAAATTCACTTCTTATTTTTTTAATCCTATAGTATGCAAAGCATATAATGTAATGAATGTTTTGGATTCAAAAAATATGATACCATCTGAAATCTATAGATGTTTTTCAATTAGCCTATCAATCAGGACTTTAGTCGTAATTCAAATAGAAAATGAATAATAATTATTTATTAAATTCAAATTAAAGCATAATTTATATTGGTGGAAAGCTCAAAATATCTTTTAAAAACCCTTTTTGTTTCATCAATTTTGGGTAAAAAAAATTTCATCAGCCACATACCCATCATATCACCACTTTTTGGCCCATCATGATCCTGCACATACCCATAATGTGTAAACCTAAAATCAATCTCACCTTGAAACATCCTAAACTAATCGATATGACTTGTGAACCATCATGGGAATACTTTAAAGATGATGAAGCCTTGAAAGAAATTCTAGGAGTTTATGACAAACTATCTACTCCTCCTCCTCAAAAGAAATGGGTTACATGTGCTATGATTAGCACCAAAAAAAAATACCATGTAACTTTGCTTCATGAAAAACCATCTACTCCTTAAAATAAATAGGTTACATATGCAAAGAAGAACACAACCCTGAATTTATGAAACAAAGTGAACTTCCTTTAGGAGATACAATTGATACAACGATGGACATCAATAATAAAGAGAAAGTGATTAAGATAGGAAAGTTCCTTGGTGATGAGGAACAAGAAGACCATGCAACTTTGCTTCATGACTTTCTCAAACTTTTTGCTTGAAATTTTTTGGATATGCCGAGAATTGATGCTAAGATAGTGACACACAACATTTTCCTTGTTTAAAATGCTAAATCAGTTTACAAAAGATATGAAAGATGAATCCTAAGATAGCCTTACTAGTTAAGAGAGAGATTGAAAATATCCTTGAAGCTAGTTTCATAAGACCTATAGATTATTCTCCTTGGATCTCAAACATTGTCGTAGTCAAAAAAATAGACAATTGTATTAGGATGTGTACATATTTTCGTGATTTGAATAAAGCATCTTTAAAAGATGACTTTCCCCTTCCTAATATTGACATGATAGTAGAATTGACTGTGGTACATTCTTTGTTGTCATTCATGGATGCATTTTCTAGATATAATCAAATCTTTATCAACCCTCAAGATCAATACAAAACAACATTTACAACTATTTGGAGAACATTTGTACACAACTTATCCAATAACCAAAAAATATTAATAGTAATTATAAATAATGAAAGCATGAACCATCATCAAAGTCACATAACACATGAACACTAGGTTTTTATGTGGAAAACCAAAAATGGGAAAAACCATAGTGAGGATTAGCTCACAATATATTATATCCAAATATAGTATACTACAAGGGATATCGCTACCAAGATGGACTGCTCCTATAAGGCTCATAGCCAAAATTAAATAAATAAAAAGATGGATACATATCCAAAATGTAAATTGATAAAGTGCACCTTCCTTGTGCTGAATTCAATTCCCTTAAAGATCTAAATAAAAAGGTATTGCTCTGCTTAGCAGTCACTCAACAATTCTTCCCTTATTCTGATCTCACACCTCTAAATTTGCATGTTCGCATCTTATTAGACCTTTCACACTTGATTTTCCATTTATTCCATATCATGCCTCTCTACAAGTAAAAAATTTCTCACATATAAATACCCAATTACATCGACATACATCAATTAGGTCAGCCTAATTAGATGTAACCAAAAAACAATTCAAAAATATTTTTCCGACTTTACACATGATTCAAAAACTTCTTCATGCTCAGACCAAATGTGCAATACATAATTTAGGTCAGTATAGACCTAAAATAGATCCTAAAAACATCATCATTGTATATTTGATCTTCACAACACATATCATGTATTAGGTCAGCTAGGAATTAGACCTAATCACAAAAACTTTGAATCATACATACACTTCCCCATACAAGCGACTTCCATATTTGATCTTTCTTCAAATTCACACTTCACTGACATCAGTGAGTCTAGATTTAGAACCACAACATAAAAACATTCTTCTCAAGGAAATGTGTAATCTCCCACATTGATATACTAAATGGATAAATGACTGTGATACACAAAGCTAAACTCTATCATACATAACTTCAAGGATATTTCACAACACATCAAAAAATCTTGATTTTACTTGAATCCGATAGGCTTCAAACCATGGTTAAAGGAATAGAGTGAGATCACGTAGTGCGGTGAACTGCAGAACCTAAAATTGATACACTAAACCAAAAAATAGTTAGTAGAAGTACTTAGCTAATTACTTGTACAAATATATTTACCGGACCAATGTGTTTTGTACACCTATCTTCTATAGCACTTTAAAATCATACTAAGATAATCATAACTATAGGTGGGGGGAGATCTTATCTAGTTATTCATGCTAGAACTAAACACATATCTATCAGGTATTACTTCTTAAGGGAGAAAGTTATGGATCAGGACGTAAGATTGGAGTATGTGCCTACAAAGTAACAAATTGTAGACATCTTCACAAAGGAACTTTCAAAAGATAATTTTGAGTATATTAGATAGAAGATAGCTATTGTTGTCATTCCTTCTTCCAACTAGATACATAGTTAGTGCATCTGTATATAGGGAAAAATTCAAGTCATAATTTTATTTGTGGATTGATGAAGGCTTCCTCTCATAGGGAACAAGTAGAAGAATGTCGAAGATTATGTATATAGGGTGATCTTGTATGTTGTGGAAAGATTGGTTGCAGATCGTTATCCCTTTGTCCTTGATGTCAAAGAGGGAGAGATAGAGAGAGGAGATGAAGAAAGGGGAATATATTGTTAATTTTTCTCTCAGTAGTGTTGCCATCAATTCCAAAGGTGGAGATTGTTGCAAGTATGTTGCAGATTGTTGTCACTGATGTCAACAGTATGATGTTTGTTGGTTATCATTGATGCCAAACTGAGAATATTTCTAATGATGTCATCTCTATTCTCAATAATGTTTTAGTATGTAGTTGGTTGCATATGCTACAATAAGGAAGGATTCCATGAGTTGATATAACATTTTTTTTCTATTATTCATGAATGGGTATATGATTCTATGAAAATTGTATTAACTATCTTTTATTGTAATTTGCATAGAATAATCTCTTACAATCAGTGGCTAAAGAAGGTGCTCTGAAAAGGCTTTGAAGAATAATTTGTATTCCTCTCCATTTGAATATATGGTCTTATGGTTTGGATGTTAGGAAAATTTAAGTGTTCAGTATATGTGTTATAGTTTTCTGATCTTGGATGTTACCACAAAATTTTGCTTAGTGGTGACTAAATTGTTATAGCCATGAAAGTTTCTAAGAAATTCTCTACATTTCTCTTTAGTTGTTGTTATAGCCCCATGTTTTGTAGGATGTGTCTCTAATTTTTATTAGTTTCCTAAGTTCCTCAAGTTTTAGTTGTTGAAGTTTACTACAAGTTGTGAGCTATCAAAGTTATATCTCAAGAATGTGTTGTTTGAGTTTGTGATAGATAATTGTTTTGTATATGTTTTCTTGCACCAACATATTGATGCGTGAAGGTGTAAAAGAATGGCATGGATACATTCATAAATATAATTTTATTCCTATGATGTAATCTACATGTTTCTATCTTTCTTCTTTAGTAGCACTTGTTCTCTAGAGATTAATATTTCAAGGGTCAAGTATTTGTTGTGTTGACTTAGTGTTATAAGTTCCTTGTGTGAAGTTTTTATGGAATGCACCACCATTGGGGTGCTACATATTTGAATTAGGTCCTTATTATCTCCTAGTTTGGACAAAATTTGATTTCTCTTTCTTGTGGATGTGTTGAAGTTGACTCAATATGGTTGTTGCACATTTCATATTCATTCACTTCAGGATGTCCAACAAGGAGAAATATTTTTATTCTTGTGAATGGTATAAATTTAAGACCGGGTGTGTGATCATGTTATACAAGTCTTGAATGTGTGATTAATGTAGTTTACTGATGGTAGTGTGTAGAATATAGATTAATGTGTGCAAAGTTGCAAAAAAGTGCTTAATTATTACTGGAGGTAGTGAGATGAAAGTAGAAGAGTTCAAGTGGTGTGCGAAAGGTAGTGAGTTGACCAAATTGTTTGAGTGTTGGAGGTAGTGAGCCAAAGGTAGAAATGAAAGAGTGAATGCTAGAACTAGTGAGCCAAAGGTAAAGTGATGTAAAAGTGTTGAAGGTAGTGAGTTGGAGGCAACAAAAGTGTTGAAGTTATATTTTTTCATCTGATTCTTCAAGGAGTTGTATTCTAAGGTTGCAACCACATTTTGTAAGCAAGCAGGGAGTTGTGAACTTCCTCAAGTTAAAGACCTAAAATCAAATTTATAACTATTCATTCTTTTGTGACGCTAGATTTGGATAGTAGCTCCAAGAATCTTTTCTCACCATTGTTTTACCCTTGTTAATTTTTCCATGTAAATATGGTGTTATGGTTTTGTTTCTTGCTTTGAATGTACTATCTAATTAAGGTAGTTTTAATTTTTGATTAATGAGTTGAAACTAAATTTATTTGAGGGACATACTGATTCATCCACCCTCCCAATATATCTTTGTCTTCTAACACCACAGTGAGAACGTTACTTGGAGCTACTAAACAAATCCATCCTTACAAAATTAAATAGTAGATACAAAATATTTTAAGGTCTTTAACCTAAGGAAGTTTACAACTCCTTTTAGAACACTTACAAGATGAGGTTGCAACCTCTGAATACAACACTTTGATGAATTAGATGATTGAAAACCATGAAAACACTTCTACTACCTTTGTCTCACTACCTTCAACACTTACACTCTAATTTTGGCTCTCTACCTCCAAAAAACACACTTTCACTTTTGCCTTCGACTCACTTCCTTGAGAACTCACACACTTTGGTTGACTCACTGCCTTTCACACTTCATTTACGCTCTTCTACTTTCAGCTCATTTCTTCCATCATATATCAAATACTTCTCTATAAAATCTCACTCATACCTCTAAATTTGGTGCATTTCTTTCAAAAAATTACATTAATCATACATTAAACACTTGTACACTTTTATCATGCACTTGATCTTTCATTTATATCATCTACCAGTATCAAAAATTATCTCCTTGTCAACTACACAAAAATGTATGAACATCAAACATACAATGACCAGATTGAGTTGACTCAAAAAATTTGCAGGAGAGGGAAATTTAATGCAGTCCAAGGTAGGATATAAACAAGACTAATTTTAACTATGCATGCATTCCCATGCTAGTACATGCCACAAAAACTTGGTGTAAACAAATTAAAGAACTAGGTTGGCCAAACAAACACTCAACCCTTAAAATATTAACTCTAGACCATAAGTTGTACCAAAGACACAAGATAGCATCAAGAGGATTACATCATAAGCATCAAATGATATTCAAGAATATTTCCATCCCATCCTTTCAGAAATTCATGCAACATTATGTTGGTGCAAGTAAATAAACATAGAACCAATATCTATTACAAACCAAAACAACACAGTCTTGAGATATAACTCTGACAAGTCAAATTACAGTACACTTGAGAAGCTCAAAGTTGAAGAGAGACAATAGATAGACATATAAAACATCCTTCAAACTGCAAGACCACAACAACAACTATGAAGAAATGTAGAGAATTTCTTTGAATCTTCCATGACTGCAACATAATTTTCTTTACTCTACTTACTCAAAAAAAAATTGTGCCAAATTATACATTATAAAAATTGGAACAAACATGCTTCACATTTGAATCTATCTATTGTCCAAATTGGGTATGTGCAGGATCATTATGGAAAAAACAGGCAGTTAAGTGGCAAAAAAATTCAGAAAAATCAGAGTTAGGAAATTTGACCTAAAAATTTGAATAAGTTATCTATATTATTTCAAAAATATGTAAGAATAGAACTTTTAGAAAATTGAATGTAGTTTCTAAACTACTGGGTTTATTTTTTTAAAAAGAAAATCTATTTGGTGAAAATTTGAAATTTCAATGCAGTAGTACTTAAATTTCAAGGAAAAAATAAGAAGTAGGTGTTTGTCTGACCATCTTAACCACAATAAAATGATAGCTTTTTTTTATAATATTTTAGATATAAGTGAAGGACTCATGTCCCAATGTGATGCATATTTTTTTGTAATTTTTTTCCAAGTAAATAATTAATTATCAATTTTTTATTACAACTTAAAATTAAAAAAAACTTGTATGTCTAACCACCTTAACTTGGTCAAAACTTCATGAAATTCATTTCTTTTTATTTTAATCCTATATTATGCAAAACATAGAACGCATGTTTCGGATTCAAAAAATGTGATACCATTTGAAAGCTATAGATTTTTTTAATCAGCCTATCAATCAGGACTTTAGTTCTAATTCAAATAGAAAATAAATAATAATTATTTATTAAATTCAAAGTAAAGCATAATTTATGTTGGTGGAAAATTGAGAATCTCCTTTAAAAACCCTTTTCATTTTGTTAATTTTGGGTAAAAAAAAGTTGTCAGCCACATACCCTACAAAAACCCATCATATCGCCACTTTTTGGCCCATCATGATCTTGCACATACCCAACTACAAGGCCATATCTTCAAATACGAAGGAATGCAAAGAATTCTCTAGATTTTTTCAATGCAACTTCTTGAGACACTAACTATAAGAAATTTTTTCATACAAATTACATCAACAAATAGTTAGTGCAACATTCAAAGAATCATTTACTTATTCATGAGTAGTAAAAAACATTGTTATAGAAACTCATGAAATCCAACAACATTCATAAAAGTTCCTAACCAAAATCTTGATTATAGTATATGCAACAATCAACATGCTACTGCTTTGATGACTACAAAAAGAACATCATCAACAAACTCCATTTTTTTGACATCAACAACAACATGGTGAAGCCGCAATAGTGGTTTACAATTTGATGGAGGAAGGAAAAATCACACAAAATGATCACATGGAAATTCTTTTTATTTTGGGGGTTCGAACGAACTTCTAGGTTTGAACAAACCAAAAAAATGTTTGGTTGAACTAGGGTTCGAGCGAACCATATTAATGCATGCAGGAACAAAAAAATTGAAAAACCCCTTTTGGGAAGGGGGTTTGGCTGAACCTAGGTTCAACAAAACTCCCAGGGGTTCGACCAAACCCCCCTTTGCCCTCATTCTCCCCCTCAGGCACTTTGAAAACCTAAATTTTTACCCTTTGAAGCTTGGGTTGAGGATGAAAATGGAGTAGCCTTCACAAACCCAACTGGAATCAGGTAGGACTCAGAACTAGCTATCCAACAAATATAATTTTAATATGTATTTATTCTTTTAGTTTTATTTTATTAAAAATAGGTTTCTCATCGAAAATGAAGGTCTTTGTTCTACACATGTGGAAAAATAGCAGATTATTAAAAATAAAATTTGAAAAATATGAGTGCACCAGATATTGAAGTGCTTGATCCAACAAAAAAAATTGAATCTCGATATATACAAAAAAAATTACGCGTATATACGGTCGCGCTATATCTGAATTGTAATTGGTTTGACTTTGAAACTTGATTAAAAATATATATTCAATAAAAAACTATTTAACCAAGTGGAAGCACTAGATATCAAAGTTACAAATCTAAATTTGAAAGAATTATAATTTTATCCTTCATGGAAAAAAAGTTGTTATACGATGTGTGTCACTTTTTAAAAATGTTGTTTTTTGGAAAAAACTAGTTTTCATGGGAGATGGAAAAAGAAGTGCAATCTGATTCCAAAAATTTTGAAAAAAATATTTTTAGAATCTACAAAAAAAATGTGATGAGACTCTAGTTTGCATCATCTTCAAATTCCTCTCGGTTTAGCCACTATAGGTGTCCAAATGTGAAAATTTAGTTAAAAATAATAATTTCAATGTCTAGTTTGTCCAAAAATTGTAAACCACTGTTGTCGGATCACCCAACATTTGCACCATACTTGCAACACTGACTTCTTGGAAACAAGCAACACTGAGAGGGGGGGGGATGAATCAGTGTTGTGCAAAAATTCAACTTAATTGTTTTGTCATTTAACTTAATCATTCAACAAAAGAAACATGTATCATTAGAAAAGAAAGTAATCACAACACCACAACACCATAATTTTTTTACATGGAAACCCTATAAGGGGAAAGACCGCGGTGGATGGCTAATCCACAATATAATATGAGTATACACAAAATGAAAAGTACAAAATGGTAATACACTTGCATTCAAGCTCACTGCTCAAAAAGGATGGTCTCACTGCCCTACAATGATTTGGAATAGATCCAAAAGACTGTTCACTGATGAAATAGCATCAACAATGCCTGATTACAGTTCCAATTAAGCTTTGTAGATAATCTCCTATCGTTCTAAATGATTCAACAATTCTACTTTGCTCTGCAAAAATTTTAATGCACAAGTGAAACTGTGCATAATTTCCTAATCGTTGTTCCTAATGATTGTAACACACCACTACACTTCCTTTCTCATATCTCAAATGATATATCGAAACTCTTATATATATCTGCATCTAGAAATAAAGTCACTATAGGTTGGCCTTAATAAATCTTGGAAATATTATCAACTGTCAACCCAAATCATGAACAATTTTGATGTGCACCCAAACAAGTCAACTAGACTATAGTTGGGACCCATAATTACATATTTGAACATAATTTATTTTTAAATAATTTCACTTTACACATCCACAATGCGCCACATTCACTAAGTCGGCTACAATGAGCAAGTAGACATAAAACATTCTACCAGATGTACAAGCTCGCACTGCAACTAATAAAACACCACAACATTTAGTAATAAGATAATATACATGCTCAACAAGAAATCCTAGGGGTCCACAACTCAAAATGATGATCTAGTGAAGTAGACAGATTAACTGACTAACCAAATACCCTATTCTTCATATATTCTAATGGTAACACACAATATTTCTCTTTATCTACCAGTATGACTAGATACTAATCTGTGGACCATGGAAATGACTTTAGTTGCCATCAATGACAACACTAGAAGCCATATGCTAACAATCTCCCCCTTTGGAATTGATGGAAACACTTAGTGAAAAATGACTAAGTGTCGAAACTAGTAAGTACACTGCTAAAACTGCTAAAATTCATAATATTGCTCCCCCTAAGAATGTGAAGGCATTTTCCACTACACTCTCTCCCCTTTTGGCATCAATGACAAAATTGGGGAATCCAAAATTGCAAAACTGTTGAGACTTACAAAAATTTGAAGACGTCTGCAAAGTTATTCTTTAGTCCACTTAAGTTTGATTTCCAAACACTTCTCAAACTCTCCAAAATGGTTATATGACCACATAATAGATATGACAAAGTTCTTGATGATTCAAGACTTATCGGATCAAGAGCGACCATAGCATCTTTAGCTTCTTTCAGAGCATTCACCATTATCTCAACCTTTGGACTTATAAGTCCCCTAAGTTCACAAACTCTACCAATAATCTTTTCATTTTCAAGTTTCAAGCTCTTTATTTGGTTGAGGAAAGACATTACCTAACTCTCTTATTTATGAACACTACTGACTAATGGGTCAAAAGTATTGGAGATAGTGACCAACTATTGTTGAATATCTTTCACCTTCTCATTTGCTTTAGTAAATTTTGACAATACCAAGCAAGATTTATACAATTTTCCTCCTTTAGACATAGTACCTAGAATATTTTTTATGCAAGTGCTTAACAGAGCTTTGTCTTTGGCAATTAATTCATTTAGGCTACCAACTCTCTTCTCCTTGAACTCCTTTTTCACTTTAATCAAGGTTGATTTCTCAAAAGATTCAAAATGAGAATCAATAGAATTTATTAGCTTCTTTAACTCACTGGGGGAGGAACTTGATGGGTCCATAACATAAGTAGGCATTATTTTTTGTAAGACTCCAAATGTAATCTTTAGCAGTTCAGTATCCTCTATGTGAGATTTTAGTATCCTCTCACTAGCTTTGGCTTGAGCAATTTTAGCAACCTTCATCATCTGTATTGGAGACAAAATGGATAGGTTAATTGAGCATTCATCTAACTCAAGATCTGAATCTTCTTGTTTCTCCAATAGAGATTCCTTCACTTCCTCTATTTTGGTTTCTTTATCCTTTCTCCTTTCCATCCTTGGATTCTTCTTCAAGATTGACTTTACGCATTTCAGCTTCTTTAGTATGCACCTCTTTTTCCTTAGCTAACACCTCAATAGGGACCTTAGTTACCACATTTGTGTCTGTATTTTACACATTAGGAGAAGTTAGAATATCCTCAAATTATGGAGGATCAGACACATTCATGTTCTCCTCATTCACAATCTCTTCTTCTAATTCATTTACCTCCACATTCACTTCCTCATTTCCTTGAAAATTTTCAATATTGATTTCGTCAATGTTAATCTTATTCCTTGACAAAATTTCTTCCAGAATTACCTTAGTTTCACTGATAACATCAGTTTCACCAATCATGAGTTTATTTATTCTTGTGTTTCTCTTAAATTCCCTTTTATCTTTTTCAAGGAATAAATCCATTTCTTCAATTGTCATTTTTGGGCACAAATCGACTAGGACTCTCTTCTGATAAGGCACTCAACCTCCTAGACTCCAAAGAATTATACAAACTTGTAGGCAAACCAAACACGATTTCAGCAAGTGATTTACTAAAAAAATTCATTTGCTTTATTGTTGCTTCTTCAAGAGTTCTCTTACTAGATTCATCAAAGATCTCATACCAATCAGAAAGTGGCTTGAGATTTCCATCTTTTACCACTGCATTCTCAACTTCCTCAACAAACATATTGGGCTTGTCAATTTTGATCTTTTTCTTTATTTCTTCTCCTCTACTAGAAGATATTTTATTCAATTTGATAGCTTGTGTACTAGTATCCTTTATCTCACTTACTACTTCTTTTGAATCTGTTTCTTCCTCTTCATCTACAGACACAACTTTGTAAGATCTTGTGCTTTTATTCTTCTTTCTTTTTTTGATATTTTTGACTTGATTTGACTGAGTTGCAGAGGAACTTCTAGTTTGAGTAGGAGATGTTCCCGGACCAGCTGATTCTGCCTTTTCTTTCTTCTTAGCTACTTCAACTTCATCTCGTTCACTTCTCACTTCTTTTAGTTTATGCATAAGAATTCCTATACTCTCTGCAAAAGCTTATGTCTCTTTTCTTACCCTTCTAACTATCATGGACTTTTTTAATTATGAATGAACCTAGAAGGTTTTCTCTGCATAAGTACCAAATCTTACTTCCACCTGATCAAGTGGTGAATTTAGCAGGTGTTTTGCATATATCCTTAGAATGTTCTCATCTACTACATAACCCATAGGCATGATCCAAATTGTTTTAGGATCAACAGTTTCCATGTGGCATTGGTCAATGTCTAACATGAAGCAAATATTGTCTTTGTATTATTCTACTATTGTGGCAGGAATTCTTTCTCTAGCGTGCATCAAATTCTAAAAAATATTAAAGTATCCCTAAAGGATTGTATTGTAGGTTTGTTGATCACCCAATCCACATAACATATTCCATATCTGAATAGCTATTGACATATCATTACGCCATTGAACTTTACCAACTCCCGGTACCTCACTCAAGAAGTAGAAAAAAAACATATCAGCAACTTACCGTACTTCAATGTGTTCTTATCCTTTTTGAATTTTCCCAAATTCTCCAATAATTGGCTTCTGAGTAGTTCACATAAATAATAGTCTACATTATGTTTGACCATTTCATATGCAATGTAGATAGCTATGTCAGATACTGAATTCTCCCGGCTTGAGTGATAAATCTTATAGCCGATAAGCATTGATGCAAATTTTACATCCACTATGGAAATATCATCTATTGTCATTGAACTCTTTTGTCCCATTGTGAGCCTGTCATTTTAGTAACCTTATCATTCTTCACATATTTCAAAACTAGAAGTCTATTGGTGGAATTTAGTGTTGTGACTGCACGTATAGCTTCTTTTGTGATTTTGAACGACACATCTAAGAAACATGAATTCATCATGGACACGGCTCAACATATATCAAACCCATTCATATTCTTCAAATATAGGGAATTTGGCAAATTGCACAAATTTCTTATCTTCTAGGGTTTTAAATTTTGGTTTTACAGTATAATCTTCTTGAATTATATGATGAGAGTAAAAATCCATCAAATGACAGGTTCCCAAATCTTCAATGTTTGTGTGCACATAAGCCCTAATATCCTCAATATGAAAGACTTTGTATGACACCGATGAAAATGCACCAAAGGGCTCTATATCTATGAACTGATACATATGCCATTTGAACTTTGGACGTGGCCTATCCTTAACTTCAACTATCAGAGGAGTAGACATGATTTCAATCACAAAAAATTATAGGTTTTCAATAAATACCTTTTAGGGATGAAAACAGAATTTGATTGCAAATTCTCCTTTATGCTTGAGTCTCTCCACAAATTCGCAATGAGCTCTTCAGAGCTCTCCAAACCTCTTTTCTCCAAATGCAATATGACAAAGGAGGGTTGAATTCATTCCTTTTATTCTCCACATAACTAACTTCTTTATTTTGCAATAAATGCCCTTGCCCTAACTCATCTAGTTTCCTTCATTTTAGCAACCGAGATAGATGACTCTTATGCAGATCTCTAGTATTATTCACTAATGCTTCTAACTAGTCGAACATCATCTAAAAAGTATCAATTCTCCTACTAGACATATTCGTATTTTGGTATCATTCACTTGCAAGAGGGGGTTTAAGCATCTTTCTTGATAGCTCCCCCTATGCCAAAGACCTAAAATTAATTCCTTGAGGAATTACCAAAAGTTACTTCTCGTATAGGTCCATTTCCTTCTATAGAGGGATTCTTCTTCCCCCATTTCATCTGCATTTATTCTTGATTTCATCAATAGTTACATTTCCTTTTCCTTTAACATCCTGTTGCATGTTTTGTTTTACTGAACCTCTTCTGTTGTAGTAGAATCTGGCAATGTGGCTAAATTTTTTGTAGTTGCCGCACACAACATTTCTTTGTCTAGTCCAATTGTTCCACTAATTTTGTCTTGATCTGCATTGGTTAGCAATATGTCCAAATCTATTGCATGCATACCATCTGACATCTCTATGAAAGTTGTTCATCACAATTATGCATTCACTTGACTTATGACCAACTTATAGCAATTTAAACATTGACCTTAGAATGATGGTCTACTTGTATTAATTATACTCCTACACTGAGAAGACATATGACCAAATTTGTTGCAAAGATAACAATAGCCATTAAATCTTCGAGCATTTGGTTGCCTTACCAGATCTATTCTGGCTCCTTTCATCTGACTTCCTTGTCTGAATCTTCCTTGTCCAAAATTCCTTTTCCCAAATTTCCTTTGTCCAATTTTGAAACTTTCTCCTTCTTCATATCCAAGACCTCTTTTGTCACCATCAATCCTCTATCCTTAGATTAGTTCATCAAGTTTGGCTGAGCTTGCTTTAAATTTTTCCTTGTACTCATTTGCAGTGGAAAGTTCATCTCTGAGATCATCAAGTTGCTTTTCAAGCACTTCTTTATTCTTCTTTGATTGCTTCAATTCATTATCTAGTCGACTGCATTGTTCAGACTTTTCTTTCAAAGACTGTGCAAGCTTTTCTTCATTCTTCTTCCTATCCTGAATCTCCTTGGTCATTTTCATCATGATAGATTCCATCTCTCGCTTTAAGGAAGCATTTTCTTTGCAAATTTTTTCAAATTCTTTTGTTTTCTCTTTTAGAGCTAGACTGAGTTGTTCATCTTCCATGATTTTGTTCTTTTGTTTAAGACGACCACATAATTCCTTTATTTTCTCCCTTGATTCATTGATCTTTTCTTTTAGTGACTGAATAAAATTTTCTACATTCCCAAGATTTTCTTGCAGTTCCTGATTCTCAAATTTTTATTTGTTCAAGATCATCTAGGGCCACCATAAGTTGATGTTGAAGACTACTTGTATCCATTGAGAAACACTTTCCAAGATCTCCTCAAGCTGTAAGACTTCTTTTGAGGAACTAGCTTTGATACCAATTGTTAGAAAGAAGCAACACTGAGAGTGGTGGGCTGAATTAGTGTTGTGCAAAAATTCAACTTAATTGTTTTGTCATTTAACTTACATAATCATTCAACAAAAGAAACATGCATTTTCAGAAAGAAAGTAATCACAACACCAGAACACTAGAATTTTTTTACGTGGAAACCTTGTTAGGGGGAAAAACATAGTGCATGGACAATACACATTATAATATGAGTATACCCAAAATGAAAAGTACAAAATGGGAATGCATTTGCATTCAGGATCACTACCTAGAGCTTACTGATAAAAAAGGATGGGCTCACTTCCCTACAATGATTTGGAGTAGATCCAAAAGAATGAACTGATGAAATAGCATCAACAATGCCTGATTATAAATCCAATTAGCTTTGTAGATAATCTCTTGTCCTTCTAATTGATTCAACAATTCTACTCTGCTCTGCAAAAATTTTAATGCACAAGAGAAACTATGCATAATCACCTAATCATTGTTCCTGATGATCACAACACACCACCACACTTCCTTTCTCATATCTCAAATGATATATTGAATCTCTTATATATATCCACATCTAGAAATCAAGTCGCTATAGGTTGGCCTTAATAAAGCTTGGAAATATTATCAACTATCAGCCCAAATCATGAACAATTTTGATGTGCACCAAAACAAGTTGGCTAGACTATAGTTGGGACCCATAATTAAATATTTGAACATAAAAATATTTTAAATAATTTCACTTTACACATCCACAATGTGCCACATTCATTGAGTCAGCTACAGCGAGCAAGTAGACAGAAAACATCCTACCGGAACTCCAAGCTCATACTGCAACTAATGCAACACGACAAAATTTAGTAATAAGATAATATACATGCTCAAAAAGAAATCCCAGGGGTCCACAACTCAAAATGATGATCCGGTGAAGTAGACAGATTAACTAACTGACCAGATACCATGTTCTTCAAGTATTCTGCTGGTAACACACATTATTTCTCTTTATTTTCCAGTATGACAAGATACTAATCTACGAACCATGGAAATGACTTTAGTTGCCATCAATGACAACACTAGAAGCCATCTGCCAACAATCTCCCCCTTTGGCATTGATGTCAACACTTACTAAAAAATGACTAAGTGTTAAAATTGGTAAGTACACTACCAAAACTGCCAAAATTTAGAATATTGCTCCCCCTAAGAATGTCAAGGCATTTTTCATTGCACTCTCTCCCCCTTTGACATCAATGACAAAATTGGGGAATCCAAAACTATAAAACTATTGATACTTACAAAAATTTGAAGATTTCTGGAAAATTATTCTTCAATTCACTTAAGTTTGATTCCCAGACACTTCTCAAACTCTCCCAAATGGTTATATGACCACGAAGTAGATATTACAAATTTTTTGTTGCTTCGAGGCTTACCCGATCAAGAGCAGTGATAACATCTTTAGCTTCTTTCATAGCATTCACCATTATCTCAACCTTTGGACTTATAAGTCCCCTGAGTTCACATACTCTACCAATAATACTTTCATTTTCAAGTTTCAAGCTCTTTACTTGGTTGAGTAAAGACATTACCTAACTTTCTTGTATACAAACACTACTGACTAATGGGTGAAAATTATTGGAGATAGTGACCAACTACTATTCAATGTCTTTCACCTTCTTCTCATTTGCTTTAGTAAATTTTGACAATACCAAGCAAGATTTATACACTTTTCCTCCTTTAGACATAGTACCTTGAATATTTTTAATGCAAGTTCCTAACAACACTTTGTCTTTAGCATATAATTCTTTTAGGCTACCAACTCTCTTCTCCTTGAACTCCTTTTTCACTTTAATCAAGGTTGATTTCTCAAAAGATTTAAAATGTGAATCTACAAAATTTATTAGCTTGTTTAAGTCACTTGTGGAGGAACTTGATGGGTCCATAACATAAGTAGGAATTATTTTTTGTGAGACACCAGATGCAAGCTTTAGCAGTTCATTGTCCTTTATGTGATATTTTAGTATCCACTCACTAGCTTTGGCTTGAGAAATTTTAGTGATCTTCATCATCTGAATTGGAGACACTGGATAGGTTAATTGAGCTTTCATCTAACTCAGGATTTGAATCTTCTTGTTGCTCCAACAAAGATTCCTTCACTTCCTCTATTCTAATTTCTTGATCCTTTTCCTTTACAACCTTTGATTCTACTCCAGGATTGACTTTAGGAATTTCAGATTTTTCAGTATGCACCTCTTTTTCCTCAGCTAACACCTCAACAGGGACCTTAGTTACCACAGGTGTCTCTTTATTTTCCACATCAAGAGAATTCAGAATATCCTCAAATTCTGGAGGATTAGACACATTCATGTTCTCCTCATTCACATTCTCTTCTTCTAATCCATTTATCTCCACATTCATTTCCTCATTTCCTTGAACATTTTTAGTATTGATTTCCTCAATCTTAATCTTATCCCTTGACAAAATTTCTTCCAAAATTTCCTTAGTTTCACTGACAACAGTGTCAGTTTCACCAATCATGAGTTTATGTATTCTTTTTATTCTATTAAATTCCCTTTTAGCTTTTTCAACGAATAAATCCATTTCTTCAATTGTCATTTCTGGGCACAAATTGGCTAGGACTCTCTTTTTCAGATTTTCTTCTTCTAATAAGGCACTCGACCTCCTAGACTCCAAAGCATTATATAGACTTGTAGGAAAACCATACATGATTTCAACAAGAGCTTTACTAAAAACATTCATATGCTTTATTGTTACTTCTTCAAGATTTCTCTTACTAGATTCATCAAAGATATCATGCCAATCACAAAGTGGCTTGATATTTCAATCTCTTACTACCGCATTCTCAACTTCCTCAACAAACATATTGGGCTTGTCAATTTTGGCCTTTCTCTTTACTTCTTCTCCTCTGCTAAAAGATTTTCTTTTATTCAATTTGATAGCCTGTGTACTAGTAGCCTTTATCTCCCTTACTACTTCTTCTAAATCAGTGTATTCCTCTTCATCTATAGACACAACTTTGTAAGATCTTGTTCTTTTATTCTTTTTTTGGAAGCCTCAGCTTGATTTGATTGAGCTTCAGAGGAACTTTTAGTGTGAGCAGGAGATGTTCCTGGACTAGCTAATTCTGACTTTTCTTTCTTCTTAGTTGCTTCAGCTTCATGTCTTTGCATTCTCACTTCTTTTATTTTATGCATAGGAATTCCTATACTCTCTGCAAAATCTTTTTTCTCTTTACTTACCCTTTTGACTATCATGGGCATTTTCAATTTTGAATGAACCTGCAAGCTTTTGTCTACATAAGTACCAAAGCTTACTTCTCCCTGATCAAGTGGTGAATTTAGCAGGTGTTTTGCATACATCCTTAGAATATTCTCATCTACTTCATAACCCATAGGCATGATCCAAACTATTATAGGAATAGCAGTTTCCATATGGCACTGGTCAATGTCTACCATGAAGCAAATAATGTCTTTGTACTATTCCACTATTGTGGCAAGAATTCTTTCTCTAGCATGCATTAGATTCTAAACACTTTTAAAGTATCTGTAAAGGATTGTATTGCAGGTCTATCGATCATCTAGTCCACATAACATATTTCATATATGAACAACTACCAACATATCATTACACCATTGAACTTTACCAACTCTCTGTTCCTCACCCGAGAAGTAGAAAAACAAAAATATCAGCAACTTACCATACTTGAATGTGTTCAAGATCTTATCCTTTTTGACTTTTCGCAAATTCTCCAATAACTGGCTTCTAAGTAATTCACATAAATAATAGTCTACATTTTTTTGACCATTTCATATGCAACGTAGATAGGTGTGTTAGATACCTAATTCTCTCGACTTGAGTGATAAATCTTATAGCTAATAAGAATTAATGCACATTTTACATCCACTATGGCAATATTGTTTATCGTCATTTCTCTTTTCTCCCATTGTGAGCTTGTTGCTTTAGTAACCTTATCATTCTTCACAGACTTCAAAACTAGAAATATACAGGTGGAATTTAGTCCTGTGACTGCACATATAGCTCTATTGTTATTTTGAATGACACATCTAACGACATGACTTCATCATGGATACAACTCAACATCTATCAAACCCATTCATCTTCTTCAAATATAGGGAATTTCACAAATTGCACAAATTTCTTATCTTCTAGGGTTTTAAATTCTTGTTTCACAGTATAATATTCTTGAATTATATGATGAGATCACAAATCCATCAAATGAGAGATTCCCAAATCTTCAATGTTTGCATGCACATAAGCCCTAATATCCTCAATATGTAGGACTCTGTATGACAAGGATGAAAATGCTCCTAAGGGCTTTGTATCTATGGACTTAAATGGATTCCTTTTGAACTTTGGATGTGACCTATCCTTAACTTCGACTATCAAATGAGTAGACATGATTGCAATCACACAAATTTACAATTTTTCAATAAATACCTTTTAGGGGAAAAAATAGAATTTGATTGTAGATTCTCCTTTATGCTTGAGTCTCTCCACAAATTCGCAATGATCACTTCAAAGCTCTTCAAACCACTTTTCTCCAAATGCAATATGAAAAATGAGGGTTGAAGTCATTCCTTTTATTCTCCACATACCTAACTCCTTTATTTTGCAATAAATTCCCTTGCCCTAATTCATCTGGTTTCCTTCCTTTTAGTCATCAGGATAGATGACTCTTATGCAGATCTCTGACAGTATTCTTCACTAATGCTTCTAACTAGTCAAACATCATTTGAAAAGTGTCAATTCTCGTACTAGACATATCTAGATTCAAGTATCATTCACCTGCAAGAGGGTGCTTAAGAGTTTTTCTTGATAGTTCCCCCTATGCCAAAGACCTAAAATTAATTCCCTAAGGAATTACCAAAAGTTGCTTTTGGTGCAGGTCCATTTCCTTCTATAGAGGGATTCTTCATCACCCATTTCTTCTGCATTTGCTTCTTGATGTCATTAGTAGTGACATTTCCTTTTCCTTTAACATCCTATTGCATGTTCTATTTTACTGAACCTCTTCTGTTGCAGCAGAATCTGGCAATGTGGCTAAATTTGTTGCAGTTGTCGCACACAACATTTCTATGTCCAAGCCAACTATTCCACTGACTTTTTCTTGATCTGCGTTGGTTAGAAATATGTCCAAATCTATTACATGCATACCATCTAAAATCTCTATGAAATTTGTTCATCATAATTCTACATTCACTTCACTTATGACCATACTTATAGCAATTAAAACACTAACCTAAGAATGATGGGCTACTTGTATTCATTCTACTCCTACACTGATAACCCATATGACCAATTTTTTTGCAAACACAACAATAGCCATTAAATCTTTGAGCATTTGGTTGCCTTACTAGATCTCTTTAGCTCCTTTCATCTGAATTCCTTGTCTAAATCTTCCTTGTCTAGATTTCCTTTTTCTAAAGTTCCTTTTCCCAAATCTAGAAATATCTCCTTCTTCATATCCAAGACCTCATTTGTCACCATCAATCCTTTGTCCTTTGATTAATACATCAAGTTTAGCTGAGCTTGCTTTGAATTTTGCCTTGTACTCATTTGTAGTGGCAAGTTTATCTTTGAGATCATCAAGCTACTTTTCAAGCACTTCATTATTCTTGGATTGCTCCAATTCATTATCTAGTCAGCTGCATTGTTTAGAATTTTCTTTCAAAGACTGTGCAAGCTTTTCTTCATTCTTCTTCCTGTCCTCAATCTCCTTGGTCATTTTCATCATGATAGATTCCATCACTTGCTTCAACGCAAGATTCTCTTTGGAAATCATTTCACATTCTTTTGTTTTCTCTTTTAGAGCCAAACTGAGTTGTTCATCTTCCATGATTTTGTTAATCTATTTGAGCTAACCACATTATTCATTTATTTTCTCCCTTGATTCATTGATCTTGTCTTTTAGTGACTGAATGAACTTTTTTGCATTCTCAAAATTTTCTTGCAGTTCTCGATTCTCAGAATTTATCTGGTCAACATCATCGAATGCCACCATAAGTTGTTGTTGAAGACTACTTATATCCATTGAGAAACACTTTCCAAGATCTCCTCAAGCTGTAAGACTTCTTTCGAGGAACTAGCTTTGATACCAATTTTTGGAAACAATCAACACTGAGAGGGGGGTGAATCAGTGTTGTGCAAAAATTCAACTTAATTGTTGTCACTTAACTTAATCAATCAACAAAATAAACATGCATCGTCAGAAAGAAAGTAATCACAATACCACAACACCAATTTTTTTTTTACATGGAAACCCTGTTAGGGGAAAAATCACAGTGGATGCCCAATCCACAATATAATATGAGTATACCCAAAATGAAAAGTACAAAATGAGAATGCACTTGCCTTTAGGCTCACTGCCTGGAGCTCACTGCTCAAAAAGGATGGGCTCACTGCCCTACAATGATTTGGAAAAGATCCAAAAGAATGAACTGATGAAACAACATCAACAATGCCTAATTATAGTTCGAATTAAGCTCTGTAGATAATCTCCTATCCTTTTGACTGATCCAACAATTCTACTCTACTCTGCCAAACTTGCTCTAGAAAAATCTTAATGTACAAGTGAAACTATGCATAATCGCGTAATCATTGTTTCTAATGATCAAAACACACCACCAAACTTCCTTTCTCATATTTCAAATGATATATTGAATCTCTTATATATATTCGCATCTAGAAATCAAGTCGCTATAGGTTATCCTTAATAAAGCTTGGAAATATTGTCAACTATTGGCCCAAATCATGAACAATTTTGATGCACACCCAAAAAAGTCAGCTAGACTATAGCTGGTACCCATAGTTAAATATTTGATAATAAAAACATTTTAAATAATTTCACTTTACTCATCCACAATGTGCCACATTCACTGAGTCAGCTACAATGAGCAAGTAGACAAAAAACATCCTACTCGACCTCCAATCTCATACTACAACTAATGCAACACCCCAAAATTTAGTAATAAGATAATAAACATGATCAACAACCAATCACAGGGGTCCGCAACTTAAAACGATGATCCGATGAAGTAGATAGATTAACTAACTGACTGAATACCTTGTTCTTCAAGTATTCTGCCAGTAACACATAGTATTTCACTTTATCTACTGGTATGACTAGATACTGATCTGTAGACCATGGAAATGACTTCAGTTTCCATCAATCACAACACTAGAAGCCATATTCCAACACGATTAGTAGGATTGCTCTCCCAAGTTGCAACATCTTGCAGCACACTCTACGACTATGATAGGTACCCTGCCAAAAAAAAAAATCTGCCCTTTCCAACACTTAGCTAGAACACTCACCATATTCCTCTATCAAATCCTACCTTCACTAGCATATCTCTTTTTTGAACTTCTTCCACCATGAGCTGAATTCTCTTTCCAAATAAATCTTCCTCTCATTCTTCTTTTGGGATTCAACCCACCACGTACCATCCACCTCGACCTAATGCTTCCTTCCTTCTCTTCATTTGTGGGATCTAACTCACCATATCCTTACAACCTCCACCAAATTCCACTCACATCTTCTACCTTTGTGGTAATTATCCCACCATTATCTATCCTCCTCCAAAAAAAAAAAAATCTCCAATGTTCACTCACCACTTCAACTATGCATGTATCGATATCCAAACTATGGAAATTAACGAGTTTCATATTCTCATTTTTTATACCTACATCTTCATCTTTAACCTTTCTTCTTTCCATATCAACATGATGGAATTTTCTAGGATGCATCTCAACCATTAACATTTCCATGCTCTTCTCTTATACTTTTTCAAATTCAAATTTATGCAAACTAGGATACTCTTTGTACAATTTAAAATTTACCTCTGTTTCTACAATTTTTCCTCTTCCATGTCCAACTACAAATTTTTTTCTTCACCATTCACCATCATATTCATCTATGTGTCCTTGAAATGACTTATCACTACTACAATTGGTTTCTCTCCTTCAATTTTATAACCTCATCTTGCCTCTCAAGAACTATTGAAACTTTCTTTTCTCTCCTTTTTCATGCCTCCAACAATACATGCTCTTCCTCCTTCACTCTCCCCTTCATCTTCCTTTTGCACAAGGATTTTTTCAAGTCTTAATGGTGCAAATGTTTCTTGAATGCCTTCCACATTCATAAAAATGTCCTCCAAGGGACTAATTATTTCTACACTCCTCTTTTCTTTTACCACAACTGTGACCTCAAAACTTCTCTCGATCACCCCCTCTCAAAGAAATGCTTCAATTGCAAACTCCTTCTTGTCTTTTCTTTTATCATCTTGTATGCGGACCTCTTCTTTAATATCATACACTTCACATCCTATTGCAATTTTTCTCTTGCCTACTAACAAAGTATTACAAAAAGAATAATGAAAATCATGTCTCCCCAATGGCCCTTATTAACCATCTTCCCTTTGTGTAGTCAATTGCTTCTTCTCCATAAATTTTTCAGTTTCCACTATTAAAAAATCATTGATTCTCATCATTTCTTCTTTCTGCAAGGATCCATCATTGTATTCCTCAAATTCCTCATCAAATTTGGGACCATTACTATCTATGACTTTGGTTTTCAAGCATCATTTGCTTCATATAACTCACTTTTTTCACACACTATCACTGCAAATTGTTTCTCATTATCTTCTCCACTTGTGTGGGCTTCCTTCACATGTTCATCCTTACATTCAACCCCTACCAAATGGCTACAAAACTATTTTCTGCTACTCTTCTTTTTGATTTCCTCTTCTAAGATATTTTTTTTCTTCTCGATTCTCTCTACCTCATGAGAGATATCCACTTCCTCACACTCATTCCAATCTTCATCTCCTTCCTCGAGATAGCACTCTATCCTATCCATGTGTTATTCAAGTTTACACTTCTCATCCTCTATCACACAATCTACACATAACTATTCCTCATGGTTTCTTTCATCTATTTTACCTTCCATATTTTTACCAGCCTCAACAACATCCAATCTTGCATAAAGTTTCAACACCACATCATAAAAAATTCTAAAAATCCTCTTTCTCACTACTCTACAAATAATATTCTTACCAACCTCTTCATAACCCATCTTGTCCTCTTTTTGGAAGATATCTTCTCAATCTCTTAATGTACAAATTTTGTAACCTACACACAAACACGTTAGAGCCAACACCCTTTGTAGTCATAGATACTTCCTACACCAAACTAACTCACCATCCTCCACCCAATTGAGACTTTGGAAGATGTTTCTTTGAAGAATTTTTGTACCAAATTTCCCTTAATGGAGAAAGTTCATGCACCTTCTACCCAGCTTTATCTCTATTGTAGGATCGCTGACACACTTCACACACTCACTTCTCTATAGTTGCAAAAATCAGTTTTATTCTCACACACCTCACCAAAGAGCAACCTGTTCTACTTGTATTCACTCTTCTTTCTTTTATAATGAGTTTTACCTTTGTTCTCCTCTTAAACAAACCTTTTATCTAGCCCTAATACTAGTTGATGTAGCTCGGAGTTGAGAGCCTTATTAGACTATCAAATTTTGTAGCCAAATTTATTTTGATTGATGATTTCATTTGTGGGTTTAATTTTTTTCAACTTTCCAAAAAAATTATGACAATTTAATTAACCCAATCAATTGAACATTCTAGGAATTAAATTTCTACTTCCATTCAAATTGAATTTCTAATTTAATTATTTTTCCCATAGACAATAAACCATAACAATTTACAAATTCAGTTTACTCTCCACTATTCATCTTCTCATTTCAGAAACTTAAACAATTGGATTTCAAATACAAATTTTTTATTTGTTCAGTCTATGGGAAAATATAAATCTGCAGCTTATCAAATCTTACTCTTCCAACCGCCCTGATTACATTTCATTTTGCATATCTAATTCTTCTACAGTTCCTTAATATTTTTCCTCTATGCTATTTCTTTGTTTTGTCTCCACTCATATTCTATTCTCTTTGGTGGTGTGGAATTTGGTCAATTTACTTCATTTATTTCCCTTTCAGCTCTCCTCTTTTTCGCGCCTCTACCTTCACTCCTTTCTTTTTAACATTGTCTTCTTCTCTTACCTGGTGCATGCTCTCTTGATGAGCATTTATATTCTATTTAAATTTTTATAACTCCGCACTTGATGGCGAGACCTCCTGGATTATGTTATGTCCCTTGAATCTTCATTATCTCCCTCAAATCACACAACCCACCATCCATATGCTGGCATAAAATATTTCTAAGTTTTTTATTCTTATTAAAAATTAAAACTGGCAATCACTTGGTTTTAATGTAATCAGATTTCTAATTGAAGAGTAGGAGTAGGAGGAAATTACATTGTGTAAAATAAAGATTAATTGTTCATCTCATTGTAATAATCAAACATCCGAAATCAAATGAACTTTATTGAACCGAAACTAAATATACAAATTGAAATATAACATTTTGTCAAACGAAAGAATGAATAATGTCACTCAATTGTCTCAAATGAAAACTAAAATAATTTGAACTTCACAATCATTCACAACCTTAAAAGATGCAGCATGAATTTGAAATCAAATAAAAAAGCTGAAATCAAAATAAAACTATTTTTGGGTGATGTGGATGGCTAGTTCACCTAGACGCTCCTACATCAAATTTGAATAAATTGCAAGTTAAATTGTGGTATGAATTTTTGTGTGTTTAGCTCCTAGTTTTGGTTGTCTAATAAGACCCCCATATCTAGAATGTGTCAAGACTAATAATGTATAATACCTCATGATTGATAGATCTAGTAGTCATTCTAATGTAAAAAGAGGTGATCTAGATGTTCTTACTATTTAAAATCTTAGAAAAAAGTTTGACTAATTTTGGATTGAGTCCACAAATATTGATTTGTAAACTTATTTACTTTGAGGTGGTTTGAAAAGATTGATAATATTAAAAAATAACTTGAGAAGGTTACCATATCAATAGAAGTAAGTTCTCGTATGTCAACAGTTGAATAAACAACCTTTATGGATATGTTAAAGATTGACATATCAGAGACAAGCATACAAATTTCCTAGATGGTGATTCTAAAGTAAATGTTGTTCTCTTTAGTGTTCCAATTGTTATTTTTGTAACAATAGCTCTTTGTATGCTATACAAATTTGAATAATTATTGAATACAAATAATGCCCAAAAAAATGCCTTTAAAGAATAAGACAATAGATTATCACATAAATATACTCAAAAATTAGTATTTAAAGACATCTAAATACATTATTTTCATATTATTGAGTCAACTAAATACACTTACCAATATTTTCAATACTCATCTATTATTGTTTAACCTCTGTCAAATTATATTTATATATATACTTCATTAGATTGACCTCCATCGCCATATGAATGTTCTCCGAAAGACAGAATGGTTTGGCAATGATTCCATCCAATGACATTTACAAACTAAATTTAAAAGTGAATCGTTTGATTAAGCTTTTGTCCTCTGCAATCCATGGGAGATGGCAAACTATTCTTACAAATATATGGAATTTAGTTCTCCATATTAAAATATATTGGATTATGTGGGAATGAAGGGAGTTAGGGTATATATATGATGTGTTATGTTAAATTTATGTTCTTTGAAATGCATTACCTTCTAGAAAACCAAAATAATAAAATAATACTATAAAAATTCAGATTGAACTCAAAGTGTCATATGTCGGCGCTATTAGTGGACAGTATTAAAATATAAGACCAAGTCAACGTGCAATGATGCATTGTAGGTAAATAGTTTTAATCCTTTTAATCCTTGCACGTTGTAAAAAACAAGAGAGTGGAATAGTAATCATTGATCAATATAAAAATATAAAGGCAAGTCAAAGTGTTAATGTTCGTGCTAAATTTTGTTTAGTTGGTACATTATATTTGTATTTAGATATGAATATATAATTATGTTGGTAAAGTTGTTTTCGATTGTTAGGTGTAATTTTTCTATCACTAAAGTAATTTGATCAATACAATTATGTATATATATATATGTAAATATAAATAATTTTTAATCAAATTGACAATGTACTGATTAAATTTACCACTAATCATAATTCTTTAACATGTTATTTTTTTTTATTTTTTTTAATGGTTGCCATTTCATTATGTTATTCTTTACAAAGAACTTAAGTGCAATAAGAGTAATAGAACTATTTACCAATAATACACTATTGAACATATAATTGGTCATATATATATGTACACACACACATAAAGACAGAGATGTACATATATACATAAATAATAATATATTTTACCAACATTACACTATTGCACATAGAATCGGTCATACATATGTATATACACACACATATATACATATATGTACATATCTATAAATGTAAGTAGATATGTATATGCATATATATACATGTATATATATATGTGCATATGTATATATGTGTGTGTATGTATGTACACATATATATGTGTGTGTGTGTGTATGTGTATATATGTATGTATATATATGTATATATATACACACACGTGCACACACACACACAACACACACACATAAAGAGAGAGATGTACATATACATATTGTTATGCCTTGCATAACCACCCCTATTTTGTTTTTTGGTCAAAATAGGCCCCCCTTTGTTTGTTTTGTTCTTGGTGTTCTCGTTTGAGTCTTAGGATTTGTTCTTTTTCTTCCAAGTCTTTGTTTTTTTTATTTTTTGGATTCTGGATTCAGGAAGGAACATGCACTTGTTACTTTTCAAAGGTTCAAATCCATGTTTGTGTCTCAATCCCAACTGCGTCTTTTTCTTTGTGTCTTATCTTTGTTCCTTTAGGTTCGGGTTGCAGATTGGCACTGACACTTATTGCTTTGCAAAGTATAAGTTTTTGTGCATGTCCTGATCTCGGTCCCCATGCTTTGTCTTGTCTTTTTCTTTGTGTCTTGGAGTGGGGTTTTAGATCAGAACCATTACTTTGCACCCTTCTAGGTGTAAGATCTTGCTTTTGACCCAATCCCAACCTTTGATTGTTTTCCCCTTGTGCGTTTTGCTTATTTCAGAGTCAATTTTTGAACAAGAACCATCACCAAGAACTTTTCAAAAAAGTTCTTGTTCCTGTTTCCACCTCGATCCTGACTTCTGACCCTCTTTGTGTTTTTAGAAATCGGGCTTCAAGGCGTCACTTGCACTCAAAACTTTTCAAAGTTCTAGTTTCATCTCTCGACCCAATTCTGATTCATATTCTCTTTTGTCTTGTTTGTTTGTCGGATCTCGGACCTCAGGGTTTTGCTTGAACTTTGTACTTTTTGAAAGTTTGGTCTTGTTCCATGTTCTGATCTCGACCCTTGCTTATCTTCATTCTTGCAACCCCACATTTATGACAATCACCTCGATCTTGAGGCACGACCAATTAGCATTTATTGTTTAACCATTCACACGTGTGAACAAGTTTTTATTCGACTACTCCTCGATTTCCATCCATTCTTCCTTGTGGAGTTTGGCGAAGAGAACAAGAGTGATGCCAAGCTGGGATTTTAGGAGTTTTCTATGATTTGTGGCCATGCTGTTAGAATTCTTGGTTGTGTTTGAAGGTAGGTTCTTTTCTTGCATTTCTTTTCTTCGTTTTGTTCTTGCTTTCTATTTCCTTTTCTTTCTTTTTTTGTTTCTTTTGTCTATGTTTTTCTTCACACCCTTTGGTGCATTTTCTTTTCTCTCGAATCCTTTTGTTCGTTGGGCATTTTTCTTTCCTTTCTTTTGCTTATGGTTTTCTGTGTTTGGGGTTTTCCCTCTCATTGTGTTGTGTTTTGTTCGTGGGATTGTCCATCTCACTATGCCTTAGCTTTCTAGGGTTTTCCTCTAAGTTCAGGTCAGAGTGTGTCTGAAATGATAAATTTGAAGTTATGGTCATTTCAAAACAAAAAATTCTTGATCCCTACACGAATCCAATCTCGAAGGCATAGTTTGGAGATATTATTACATGAATTGTTTCCTTCATTATTGTTTCCCTTTGATACCCAATTCCCGCATGTATTTTAGGGCTAGGAATCAAAACTCCACTTGGAGTTTTCCACTGGTTGGTCTAGGTTCCTTCACTTGTTCGATCCCAAAATCGAGATCGGGTGTCGTATTGACACCATAATCATGTTATAAACTTTTCAAAAAGTACTAATTGAACTTTTGGTTCCAATCCCCGAATTACCATCAGGATCGAAAGTCCGGTCGACACCAAACCTTGGCTACATTGTTAAGTTTCATTCTTGGTAACACCCCGATCTCGATACTCACAAACATAGTTGGGATCGGAAGTCCGATTTGACCTTATTTCACCATGGCATATGTAAGGTCTGAAGCATGAAAAAGTCCCGATCCTGATTCTTGATATCATATCAAGATCAAAATTTAGGAAGCTACTTATATCTATTCATCACAAAGGGGTTGGTTTTGAATCATAACCTGATCTTGACTTCCGATTCAACATCAGGATCATAACCCAACAAAACCCTTTCCCTAACATCTTTGGTTAAAGTGTTGTTTCCTAGTGAGGACTCAATCCTGATCCCAATTCCTAAACACTACATGATCAAACTATGGAATTGCACTTAAATTCTATGTTAACATATGTATAGGTTCCTAGTCATGACCCAATTTTGACTCTTGAACATTACGGGATCAAACCACGAATTGATACTCAACTTGTTTACCATTTTAGGTGTAGGTGCCTAGTCATGACCCAATCCTAACTTCTGATAGGCTTCAATTTTGTGCTTAAAATAGTTAAGTTCTTGGTTATGTCTTGAACCTAAAAATTGAAGATGTTGAACTAACTCGTTGAATTAGACTTTAGCTTGAGTTGATGTTGATATAATAAGAATGGTTCTATTTAAATTTCTCCTCACATATCTTTCCGTTTTCCTAATAATTGTTAGCATTGCATGATAACTAACAAATGCCTGACTCTGAAGAGGAAATGGCTACTGAGGAAGTACCTACTAAGGGAACATCTGAAGGAACATCAATGACAACAAAGGCTAAGAGATTAAAGCCAAAACAAGTGCCTCTTACTATGAAGTATAAGTTCTAAGGGAACCTAGTACCATATAAGTTTGGGTTTGAGGTCATGAACATCACTGACACATTGGTGGGACACATGGGTTTGGAGCAATTCCGCACAACTTCCTTTTAAGAGGATGTTGCCCCAAGAACAAAGACAATTGCAGAGTCTAGGCTAGCTCATGTGGCCAGTTTTCCTATTGTTGTAAAGTGTCCCGAGTTTATTCTAAATGTTGCACAAACATACAATCCTACTTAGAGGAAATGCATTGATGCACATGGTAATGTTATTATTGATTTAACCTCAACAATGATCAGACACATTTTTGACCTTCCTCCTTACCTGAATCTTAAGATTATGACTGAAGCTAAAGCACTTGACCTATGGGAAAAGAATGTGGATGGGAACAAAAATCTTATCAACAAATGGTGGATGAAGAAAGAAAAGAAGTTAGTGAAGAAAGTGCCACCTAACCCCAAGAGGTCAGATTTTTCTGAAGATATAGGGGATATGATCACATTACTGGCTAGAGTATTTGGAAAACCAAATTCCTGTCTTTGAACATTGGATGTTTCCTTTCATCCAATTGATTCTAGATGGAAAGAAATACTTGGATTGGGGGCAGATTATCTCATATAACATTCATGACCAACTCCTTAAAGTAACACAAACTAAGACATTTTATATGTCTTCTTATGTCATTTACTATGTAGAAAGGATTGGATGGTTTACTGGGTTGAACACTAAAGGGTCAATGGATGATGGCCTAGATCAAAAGAAGCTTTGGGAACATTATGACCAACTTGAGCTTAAGGAGGCAGAAAAACATTTCAAAAGGGTCAACGATGCCTTTTTATATGTTGTAATCAATTAGCTAGCAGGTGACATTGGTTCCAGATTGTCACAGGAAGCTATGGAGTTCATTTGGGAATGTGGGTATTGGTTTATTCAATACCCCAAGTTTACTTATTTCAGATTATTTGGTTTTGATGGTCACCCTTTTAAGCTTCCAAGGTGTTGTGGTGATAGATGGATTTTAATGGAGTTTACTCGATAGGATGTAGACGTAAATGCTAAATTTTCCTCACAACATAAGATTGTCTATCATTCTTTCCCCATGCAATTGGGATTTTATTCTTGTTCTTCTTCGGTATTGGCTAAGTTAGCAACAAAGGAATTTCAGGCTTTGAATTTCTAGTAGCACACATTTAGAAAATCCTTTGATCCAAAGAGAAAAATGTATGCTTTTGAAAAGAGAGAAGATCCAACGAATTGAGCAAACTTAACAAGAGTCGGTGAAGGATAAAGATGATTTCATTGCATTGGGAAAATGGAAAGTAAATTCAGACATGAAGGGTGAGAGCAGCTACAAAATCTTACCTAGGCCTTCAGTTAAAAGCAACCCTACTATGGAGAAAATAAATTTAACGATCTTTGATAACCTACATCAACCTAATGAAAAGCATAATCACCCCTGTACTGATTTGTCTTTGAACTTATGCTCTTATGTTGAAGCTGAAAGTGATTATAGCTCATCTGAAGATGAGGAGGATGAAGAGCTGCCAATAAATCCATCATTAACTTTAATCTCCCCATCTAGAAGACTATCTCCTTCAAAATTTAGCCTAAAAGGTTTGAAATCGTATTCCCTTCTTTCTCCTAAATATGAATCATTCCTTTTCAAAGTAGAGAATAAAGATTTATGTTTAAGTTCAAAAGAAGATGACCTTGGGATAGATAGCTCTCAAAAGGAAGCATGAAAATCAAATCATTTTAATCCTCTCTTTGATTATGCGAATTTGAAATCTGTGATAACCCTCTTTTTATAAGTTTGGAAGGTCAATTAATGATGAAAGAAGGAGATTGTTTCCTCAAAGCTATAGTTGATCATAAACAAAGACCCACAGAGGGAAACACTTATTCCCCAATTGAAGGGGAGGTCAAGTTCAACTCCCAATGATAATTTAATGTGGCTCACATGTTGTTTATGGAGGGTTTAAATGCACAAGCACTTGAGAACTTTGAAGACCAGAAAACTTTATTAGGATCAGTTAGTAGGGCATATGAGATTGGAAGGGAAATTGTGACTGTTGGATCAATGATGGATTTTGATAAACCTTATAGTCTACAAACTACAAGTGGGGATTTTGAGCCTTTGGATAGTGTGATTGCTTCTACACATGGCGACCATGAGTTTCATTTATCTTGTAACTTATATATAGGATGTCCAATTCAGGGAATTTTTTCTTCTTGTTCAGGAGGTCGGGAGTGAAATGTGCAAAACAATTCTGAAGCAGGTGTTGTAAGGGAAAATTCAAGTGAACATACACAAGGAAGTATTAATGTTAACTATTTAACTAATGGGATGTGTTATTAGGTTTGGCCTTTTGAAAAGAAGGCATTGTTAAAGGAGTTTCTACAAAGTGCTAACTTCGTTTATCAAGGAAATGACAGTTGCAATTTGGTGGATAGGTGTACATGCAGTCTACAATCACTCAGTATTGATTCATACAGGCAGCTATTTCTCTTAACCTCTCAATGGATTTCCATGACTATCTCAGGAATCTCCTGAGGTAGGATTGTCCTAGCGTGTACATAGTCAAAATTTTGGTGTGTTGATAGTCTAGGTGCTTCTTTCCTTGTTTTGCTCGTGTTTGGTTTGTTTTGGTTTTTTCCTCCTCCTTGACTCCATGCCCAATGGATTAGGACTTGTCTACATTCTGGGTTCATTGCTTTGTCCTTATAGTCCTTGTCCCTAGCTACAACTAGTGTTACCTATATATTTTTCCCTGAGTTTCTATTCGGGAGGTCATCTTCATGTTTTGCCTATGTTTTAAATTAAACTTGGCTTTTGGCGGTCTTTTGTCTTCCATTTCAAACTCCGATGGTGTTTTGTGAAGTTTCTCGAACCTATTAATTCACTGCCTAGCATACTTATCTTTCATACATCAAGTTTTCCTTGTAATTTTTGACCCCTTTTTACTTCCCAAAGTGCAATATACAAAAAAGTTAAGTCACAAGTTAAAAGTTGGAGACTTCACTTACAAGCTATGCCTTAGGCAGTATTTTGTATGTTATTTTGAACCTAGGTGGGGGTTTTTTAGGTTAAGCGAACCACTTGTTTTGTCATCCATGAACGATTTTGCAAATTGAAACTAAATTATTGCCAGTCTAATTACTTGATTATGATATTATATAAAAGGAGATCATTACTTTCAAGCACACCATGAACATAAAACCAACAATGTGAAACATAAATGATGCCAAAAGATATACACTTTATTTATATATAAAATCATTTTTACATTATGATGGAAAAGCTATAATCACTTGATTCAAAGGAAAAAACCAGATTGGTAGATACAAAAAGAGGCAAGAAGAGAAATTTTCAGGTGCACAAAGTGAATATTAGGACACAAATTCCCTTAGTAACAAATTGCAGGCATTCCATTTGAGTAGGTGAAAGCAAGTTCTCGTGCGACTGGAGGAACTGCATGAATATCCCCAGATCATTTCTCACTACCCCAATATGCACTAACGCCACAACTTCTTCCAAAGGATCATCTTGAATGGTTGATGCAATGCAAATAGCATCAGCTACTATCCTGGTTCGTGGATAGTAGCTAAGTCTATTTATCGCCACACTGACACAGTGATGGAATTCAGGCCTCACTAGATGCTCCATTTCCCTCTCACCCCATTCTCAGCGGCTAGAAGTCTTGACAACAGTATAAATGAATCTCTCCAACATGATAGTATTGTTAACATGAGCTTGGCTTATAAATTCATTTCCTAGGATGCTTCAAATCACCTCTTCTTCCACTTCACTCTGCACTACAAACACCTTTTTCAGTTGATCGGAAACATGCTTAAACAAAGGATTGCACTCAATCTCCTCCAGAATGATATAGTCATTCACAGAACTTCCATCACTTTGGGAGCTTGCCATATTGGATGAAATTGATGTTGGGAAAGAGATTATGTTACTTGAATTTATAGAGTTTTGGCTAGACATTTCCATATGCGATTCAAGATTGATGAGATGTGAATTTCATTCACATTTATGATTAGCTTGTGTCGATTGAGTTGCAAATTCTTCATCAAACAAATCACACATGCTACCATTTGGTTTCCTTGAGTGTTGCATTTAAAAACTAATGTAATGATTTGTGCCTTGGTAGTTGTTGCTCAAGTGATGATCAATTTCCTCTGCCAATATTCATTCTTGGTAAAAATTTTGATTGTCTTATCAACTTCCTAATAAACGTCTAGGATACAAGAAGTCACTAGTTTGGTAGCAGCTTTAATAGTATCCATTCAAATGGCTTTAGCCACATTATAAATTAGAAAGAGAACATTGATAAGGGGAATTTTGGAAAAATAAATCTTCTTGAATAGATTTAGGGGTGTTTTCAAGGAGGAATGTAATTAATGATAGCATGCAATAGTTTGTAATTTGTGCACGTTATAAATTGAAGGATTTAAAAGTATGTTAACCTGTGTGTTATGTGTATGATTAGTCATGTTTTCTTTGAAGAATGGGCTAGTTACCTTCCATTTATTGTAGTTTCATTTGATTATATTAATTTGATTTGATGGTCATTATTTTCAATCTTTGAATTGATTATAGTTGGCTGTATTGCTAGCCTCCACACTAATTTCATATTTATGATTTAGTGTTCATCACCTTTTTTGATTTTGTGTTAAAAGCACATGTGATTTCTTTAGGATAGTATAATTCCTTTAAGATCTAGTGAGGGAGTTGTACCTCGATAAAATTCAAAGAAAGCCACAAAAGTAATTGTGTGCTTTCAAAGTTGTTAGTAGATTCGTATTAGTGCAAATTCGGGTTTAGAGTTACTACTAAATTCATAATTGAGTTCCCTTTTATTTGCTAACAAATTTTTTGCGACTCCATTGGGGAAAATTAGTTGGAAGTCTGACAATCATCCTGACCTCATGTTAAAAGATTGTACTTCCACATAATGAAGTTTTCCCTATTTTTCAGCAAGATTTAGATTGGGTTGGAGCTAAACAAGAAGATATCATATCACAATTAAATACGGTTGTGTGGAGATATAGAAGAAACATAGCAGATTGCATGGGAATGAACTTTTTCTTAGAAGAAGAAGAAGAGTGGGCCCAATGACCACCTGTACATATGATTGAACCACCCCCAAGACTAATATTTGAATATTACGACGACCCAACTCACCATCATAATCACTGGCCCAACCCACCTCCACATTGACCAAGGGACCTACATGAAAATTAGCCGTAGAATCCACACCTATCTCGTCCACCACAGTAATTTCCCTTCCTTAATCTTACTCTCAGGTGAGTTGGTGACTCTGTTTGTTCTTATAGCTTCAAATCCCTAGTGTAACAAAGTCGGCCCCCTTGCTTTACCCCAATATCATGATTTACCAAAAAGGTCCTGCAAAGAATTTCCCAAATTCTTAGGTCACAATGGTCAAGATCCTGAAGAGCATATTCTAGCTATGATGACTATGAGAAAGGTTTTAGGATTTCAAGATGAATTCATGTTTGTAAGAATTTTTATTGAGAGCTTAATTGAGAAAGTTGCTGAATGGTTTAGAGGATTGGAAAAGGGAAGCATCAGCAGTCGGCATGCCCTTAAGACAAAGTTTCTCCAGCGCTACGGGATTCCAACTAATGTTGCAGCTACCCCGTGTCACTTTTTTTAGATCATGAAGAATAGATCTGAGACAATGAGGGATTTCACCTACCATTTCAACCAGTCTCTCCAAAAAAATTCTTCTCTAGAGAAGCCCAATGCAAAAATTCAATATCACATATTCATTTCTTCTTTTGAACTAGATATACATTTGCTTTTGAAAAGAGAGAAGATCTGAGGAATTGAGCAAGCTCAACAAGAGGCGGCGAAGGATGAAGATGATTTCATTGCAATGGGAAAATGGAAAGTAAATTTAGACATGAAGGGTGAGACCAACTGCCAAATCTTTCCTAGGCCTTCAGTTAAAAGCAACCCTATTGTGGAGAAAATGAATTTAACCATCCTTGATAACCTACATCAGCCTAATGAAAAGCATAATCACCCCTGTACTGATTTGTCTTTGAACTTATGCACTTATGCTGAAGTTGAAAGTGATTATAGCTCGTCTAAAGATGAGGAGGATGAAGAGATCCCAATAAATCCATCATTAACTTTAATCTCCCCATCTGGAAGACTCTCTCCTTCAAAAGTTAGCTTGAAATGTTTGAAATCATATTTCCTTCTTTCTCCTGAATATGAATCATTCCTTTTCAAAGAAGTAGAGAATAAAGATTTATGTTTAAGTTCAAAAGAAGATGACCTCGAGAAAGATAGCTCTCAAAAGGAAGAATGATAATCAACTCATTGTAATCCTCTATTTGATTATGACGAATTTGAAATCTATGATAACCCTTTTTTTATAAGTTTGGAAGATCAATTAATGATGAAAGAAGGAGATTGTTTGCTCAAAACTATAGTTGATCATAAACAGAGACCCACAAAGGTAAAATCTTATCCCCTAATTGAAGGGGAAGGTCAATTTCAACTCCCAATGATAATTAAATGTGGCTCACATGTTGTCTATGGAGGGTTTAACTACACAAGTGAGAACTTTGAAGACCTGACAACTTTATTAGGACATATGAGATTGGAAGGGAAATTGTGACTACTAGATCAGTGATGGAATTTGATAAACCTTCTGTTCTACAAAATACAAGTGGGGATTTTGAGCCTTTGGACAGTGTGATTGCTTCTACACATGGCAACCATGAGTTTCATTTATCTTGTAACTTATATATAGGATGTCTAATTCAGGGACTTTTTTCTTCTTGTTCAGGAGGTTGGGAGAAAAATGTGCAAAACAATTCTGAAGAAGGTGTTGTATGGAAAAATTCAAGTGAACATACACAAGGAAGTATTAATGTTAACTATTTAACTAATGGGACAGGTGATCAGGTTTGGCCTTTTGAAAAGAAGGCATTGTTAAAGGAGTTTCTACAGAGTGTTGACTTCATTTATTAGGTAGTGACAGTTGCATTTTGGTGGATAGGTGTACATCCGGTCTACAATCACTCAGTATTGATTCGTATAGGAATCTATTTCTCTTAACTTGTCAATGGATTCCCATGACTGTGTCGGGAATCTTCTGAGGTAGGAGTTTTCTACCGTGTACATAGTCAAAATTTTGGTATGTTGGTAGTCTAGGTGCTTCTTTCCTTGTTTTTCTTGTGTTTGGTCTGTTTTCAATTTTTCTTTCTCCTTGATTCCATTTCTAATTGATTAGGACTAGTCTACATTTGGGTTCATTGCTTTGTCCTTATAGTCCTTTTCCCCAGCTAGATCTAGTGTTACCTATAGATTTTTCCTTGAGTCTCTATTCAGGAGGTCATCTTCATGTTTTTCCTACGTTATAAATTAAACTTGGCTTTCAGCGGTCTTTTATCTTCCATTTCAAAGTTTGGTGGTGTTTTGTGATGTTTTTCAAACCTCTTATTTCATCACCTAGCATTCTTATCTTTCATACAACAAGTTTTCCTTGGCATGTTTGACCCCTTTTTACTTCCCAAAGTGCAACATGTACAAAAAAGTTAAGTCACAAGTTGAAAGTTGGAGAATTTTCTTATAAGCTATTGCTTGGGCGACATTTTGTACGTTATTTTGAACTTGGGCTGGGTTTTCTTAGGTTATTCAAACCACTTTTTTTGCCATCCATGAAGGATTTTTCAAATTAAAACTAAATTATTGCCAATTGATCTAATTACTTGATTATGATATTATATAAATGGAGATCATTACTTTCAAGCACAACGTGAATAGAAAACCAACAATGTGAAACATAGATGATGCCAAAAGATATACATTTTATTTATATATAAAATCATTTTAACATTATGTTGGAAAAGCTATAATCACTTGATTCAAAGGAAAAAATCAAATTGGTAGATACAAAAAGAGGCAGGCAAAGAATGTTTCAGGTGGATAGAGTTAATATTAGGATACATATGCCCTCAGTAACAACTTGTAGGCATTCCATTTGAGCAGGTGAAAGCAAGTTCTCATGCAACTAGAGGAACTACACAAATAGCCCTAGATAATTTCTCACCACCCTAGTATGCAATAATGCGACAACTTCTTCTAGAGTTTCATCCTAAATGGATGATGCAATGAAAATTGCATCAACTACCAGTCCAATCCATGGATAGTAGCTGAGTCTAATTATCACCACTCTGATGCAGTGATAGAACTCAGGCCTCACTAGATGTTCCATTGCCCTCACGCCCCAGTCTCGGTAGCCAAAAGTCTTAACAATAGTATAAATGAATCTCTCCAGCATGATAGTATTGTGAACATGAGCTTGGATCAGAAATGCCTCACCCTGGATGCTTTGGAGCACCTCTTCTTCCACTTCACTCTGCACTAAAAACACCTCTTTCAATTGATTAGAAACATTCCTGAATAGAGGATTGCACTCAATCTCCTCCAGAATGATATAGTCATTCACATAATTTCCATCACTTTGGGAGCTTGCCATATTGGACACAATTGATGTTGGGAAAGAGATGATATTACTTGAATTTATAGAGTTTTGGCTAGAGATTGTTGTATTTGATTCAAGATTGATGAGATATGAATTTAATTCAAATTTATGATCAACTTGTGTTGATTGAGTTGTAAATTCTTCATCGAACAACTCACACATGCTACCATTTGATTTCCTTAAGAATTGCATTTAAAAACTGGTGTAATGAAGTGTCCGTTGGCGGCTACTGCTCAAGTGACAATCAATTTCCTCTGCTGATATCCATTCTTGGTAAAAAATTTGATTGTCTTATCAACTTCCTAATAAACGTCTGAGATACAAGAAGTCACTAGTTTGGTAGCATCTTTAGTATTCATTCAAATGGCTTTAGCCACATTATAAATTAGAAGAAGAACATTGATAAGGGGAATTTTGGAAAAATAAATCTTCCCGGATACATCTGGGGATGTTTTTGAGGAGGAATATAATTAATGACAGTCTACAATAGTTTGTAATTTGTGTGCTATAAATTGAAGGATTTAAAAGTATGTTAACCTATGTGTTATGAGTATGATTAGTCATGTTTTCTTTGAATAATGGGCTAGTTACCTTCCATTTATTGAAGTCTAATATGATTATATTAATTTGATTTGATGGTCATTATTTTCAATCTTTGAATTGATTACAGTTGGTTGTATTGCTGCCCCGCGTGCTAATTTCATATTTATGATTTAGCATTCATCACCTTTTCTACTTTTTGGTTAAAATCACACATGATTTCTTTAGGATAGTATAATTCCTTGAAGATTTGGTGAGGGAGTTGTACCTTGATATAATTCAGAGAAAGCCACAAAAGTAATTGTGTTCTTTTAGAGCTATTAGTGGATCTGTATCAGTGTAAATATGGGTTTAGAGTCACTACTAAATTCATAATTGAGTTTCCTTTTATTCGCTAACACGAAGCATACTAGGAATCAACAAATAAACCTGATAGATATTATTTCCACCACCACCAAGTCAAGGTTAATTAAAGATAAGCAAGCCAAAGATGAGCTTAAGGCTGAAGTAGGAAAGATGAAGATTTTTCTAAAGGAAATAATTTCATTCACTCTTGAGTAGCCTATGCCATTGGAGATCCCTATTTTGATGAGCTGAAAAGAGGTGGATAGCTTTAGTGAAATGAAAAAGAAGGCCACATGGTCTAATAATTGGTTTAATGCCTTTAAATATGACATGGATGAGCATTTGGATGAAGGTTTTAAACATTATATTACACACCTTAAACTGGTTAAAATGTTCAATAGAATAATCTATAAGAAAATGGTGGGAAGAGGAAGAGAAGCTCAGGCAATACTTGGGAAAGCTGAAAGTGATTGCCAAAATTTCTAATGAAGAATTGGTTCAGTCATAGATTTTAGGTGATGAGGACCCTGAATATATTTCAAAGTCTATTAATGTGTCTACTTTCAAAATACAGAATCTCACTGAACAAAGAATAGCCATGCTTAAGGGCATTCATGAAATATGGGAATGGGTAGGCATCTTTGAAGATATTATTTCAAAACTTATTGATTAAACTTCACCTCCAGATCAGAGACTTGAATCATTAGGGGAAATAAAAGATGATTGGGAGGAAAGACTTGATAAAATAATGAAGGAAGGAGATACTTCCAAGTTGACACTCATGGATAGGCTGCTAGACATCAAATGTGATATGCGGTGGGCAGTCAAGGACATTGGTCAGTTGAGAGAAATTGTTGCTACAATGGAGAAGAAATTTGAAGATTCAAATTTTAAAACTGACTTGGTCGATAGACCTAATGATGATACGTGGAAGTAAATTTTCTCCAATTATGATGAGTATCACAGGGCTTCTCGCGAGGATGGTAAGTGAAAGAAATTGTTTCAGTTATCTTTTTGGACAACAATACTTTCATGGCAATTTTTGAGCAAGTAGATGACTATGGATCAGGGTTGGTAAGTTAGAGATAACACATGGATATTAGCAGAGGACTGAGTTGGGACTTGCAACCTAGATTTTGATTGAAGAAGTAGATGGCATACCTTTTTTCAACTCCAACAATTTCAGCAAAGACAAACACTTGGAGTTAAATGGGCTTCCCTATAAATGTGGATTTGGGCCCCAGATTGTGGATCTTAAATTTGATAGGAGGAATTGATGCTAATTTTGTCTATATTTTAGAATTCTCTCCTCATTGTAAAGATCAGCTAATTGAAGTTAGATTGGCTACCTAAAGAGAGATTAGATATAGTTTACTATTTTTATAGCTTTTTATGCATAGATACTCAAATAATTTTTACAGCTTTAATGCAATTAGCCTTATTTTAGAAGTTTGTTAGTTTAATGATGATGTTAATGAACAATGGCCATTTGTATTCCAGTCAACTTTGTTGTGCATAAATGTTTCTTATTTGATCAAAATTAATAGAAGACTCCTAATTTGGAAACCATTTCATTGCACTATCTATGGATGATATTTCTTGACATTTGTCGATATGTTAATTTTAATGATGAGCTTATGGTATTTTGTTATTGAAAATAAATTTTTAAAGAAAAGTTATGATGAATGGTTGTATGCTTTAAATATGCACTGTGAATGGATGCAATGGTATGGATTATTCTATAGATTTTGTTGGTTAAGAAAGCACTCATTATGAAGTTTTCATGTCTCAATTAAAAGAAATTTGTGTTCACGTGTTGTTTTCCTAAGCCTTGTTCTATATTTTTTTGTTTCTTTATATCCCCCAAAAATTAGATTAGTTCATACTATCCAATTTGTACTTGTTTACCAGTAGGCCCCTTGAACATTATGGTTACATGGACCTTGAATAATATCATAGTTGAGAACCAACTATAGAGACCTTTAAAGATAGGTGGTTTTAGATCATTTATCTTTTTCAAGAGAAATATAGAAGAGATATTCTATTTTAACGTTGTTGTGTTACCTTTGACCATCAACACATATATAATCATATATATGTATATTGCATATATTTTAAGTTATAAGATGTTTATATATAATTTTAAAATAAAAATAATGAATGTGTTTCGAAAGGAGTCCACCTTTTTATAACCAAATAAAAAAAGAATAAAAAATATCAACTAAAAATTATGAAAAGTGAGAGGGACACATCAAGAACAAAAGAATAGACACATTGTTGCAACAAAAAAATAGCAAAAAAATAAACTAAATAAGAGGGACACAAACAAAATATTGCAATGAACTTAGTGAAACTATAACCTCCTACTCATCCTTAAAACAATTATAATATTTTTACAAAGTTGACATCTTCAACTATAGAGCCCCTTTTATCTTTTTTTATCGACTACACATTATACAACTAGGGCCCACCAACTTCATAGTGTATTGTCGAAAAATGTCATCATGTATATTTTCACACTTGATTTGGGAATAATTAATGATAAATTGAACTTGATATCACCTTGATCTAGTGTTGTAATGAGTTTTACACATCCACATTAGGTTTTGGGCCCTTCTAAGCTAAATTATCTTGAACTTTTCCCTAATTTAATGATGTAAAGTGTATTTATTTACACCTTCACATTAAATTTAAGAGGCTTGTAAACTAATATGGACCTAATCTAATGTTGTAATGTGTTCTACGCATTCGCATGGGATTTAGGGTCCTTTCTAAGCTAAATAGACCTAATTTGGCCTTAATTTAATGATGTAAAGTATATTTATTTACACTTTCACATTGGATTTTGGGCCCTATTACATTTATGACCTTTATATCAACATTAATAGGCCCCTATGACCCCATATTATGCATCCCAAGTCATATTTTAATAAAAAAATCCTGACAAAATCAATAAATAAGCCTAATTTTACACATTCTTTGACATTTTAGTAAGCAAAATAGGCCCTGTGGGACCCATTCGCCACTTTGAGTGAATGAGTCCCATCTAGGTGGGACCCATTCACCATAGATGGTGAATGAGTCCCATTTATCCTATTATTGAGGTTTTAAGTGGGAAAATTTAGTTTTAAGTTCACATTTCTTCTATGTCAGCCTTTGGGATCAAATAAATGATCATTTGAGTGCATCAAGCCTATATAAACAAGTTTTCAAATCACCATTTCACATAAGCATTCATGATATCTTGAGTCAAGAAAGAAAAAGTTAAGGATTTCAAGACTTCACAAGATTGCTAGGAGAGTTTGCAAGATCATTTCTAAGGCGCTCAAGGGAAGATTTTTCATCAATTGTTGCAACAATTCAATATCCATTATCATGTCAAGGATATCAAGAATCAAGCATGTTATTGAGCTAGTGTTTTGATGTGGAATTGATGATCCAATATCAAGCATTGTTCTAAACATATTGTCAAGATCAAGATCTACATCCTTCATTGCCATTTCATGTTGAGTTGCATATTTACAAGACATCATTCAAGGTATCATTGTTCATGTTTCATTTCATCTTTCATTATTTCAGGGTAAAAGTACAAAGTTGCGTCACACTTTTAACCAACTTATCAACACAAGTGAATTTAAGTATTTCTAAACAAAAATATATTTTGGTCAAATATATGATCTTGTAAGATTCATTCTAACTAAGTTAGATATATCCACAACTTTTCCAACTAAAATTGTTGGCTAAATGCATATGTAGCACCACTTTGAGGCTAATTTACAAAAAAAAGAGATTTACTTGAACAAATCGATGTTTTAACAATTTATACTCATGTAAATAACATTTTTTTCTAAATATTAAAATACCATTTTGTAGACCCATAAGTCTAGTTTTCATATATATATATATATATAATTAAATTATTATTTATATTTTTCCTTTCATTTTTACTAAAAGTAGGTTATCAACATAAAATATTAGGTTGATTACCATGACAAGGAAAAGTAGTGAAACTTATTAAAAAAAATTGGAAAAAATATGATGCACTAGATAAAAGAATCTATATCAAGAGAGTATAATTATTTTTCCATTTTAGATAAATAGATAATATGAAAGTTGAAAAGGAAACAACTATGTTTTAATACGAGCACATTTTAATATTTATTTAAAAATATATTTTATCAAAATTGGAAAAAAATATATCCATGCACTAAAGTTTCAAGTTATAAATACATACATGAAAATTGAAGGAGAAAAAAAAAGATTACTATATAAAGGTTGACATCTCATGTGACGTCATTTTTTACCATTTTTTCAACAATTAAATTATAGTGTCAATTTATAAAAATCTATATTCAGATAATTTTTTAATTATTTTTAAAATACAAGCATAAAATATACTAAAAAATAAATATTTCATTATTTTAGATCATTTCAACATTCAAAACATGTCACTTTTTTAGTGATTCAAGTTTAAAAGTTGGATCAGTGTTGGTTGTTTCCTTTAAAAAATGTGACACAACTTTGTGCTTATACCCTTTATCATTTGGTTTAATTACCTAAAATGGGTTTGACCAAGGTAAACCCCCATTCACTAACAATCAACAAGTTTTTCTCCTCTTTACATGTGTGATTGTAGATCTAGGTATCTTGGAGCTTGAAGCATCATTGAATATTGAATTAAAAGCTTGGATAAAGTTTTTGAAGTTTTCCTCTCACTTGCAAGTTTGTTATCTTCACAAAAAGGTCACCTACAACCTTGAAATCAAAGTTTCATATTCAGAAACCTAGAGAAACGGATTGAGTAGACTAAGAAGAACATATTCAATCTTTGATTTCCTAAAAAAATAGAATGAGACCGATTCACCACAAGTAGTGAATGAGTCCCACTGTAGGTGTTTTCTGGAGAATTTTGTAGATCTTCAAATACCCTTTTCCCCAAAACCTATTTCTGTGCAGAAATCTAGATCTGGCATTGATTCGCCCATAATGGTGAATGAGTCCCACTAGGTAAAAAAGTAAAAATTGTTAGCATTTCAGAGCTCCTTCTAGTCATCTTTAGATTCCCATGTGCACATATTTCATTTCACAACTTGTTATTCTGTTTTTTATGCATTTATAGGTCATTTAATTCAAGTTTGCATCATATTAAGGTTTTGCATTTCATCTTCCATTTCATTTATCTTTCCAAGTTCTTACTTGGTGGTAAACCCCTCTTGTAATTTGAAATCATACCCAAGGATACCCCTCCAGCAGATCTATTGCATGTATTCCACTATTGGGGTGAGATCTCTAGGGCATTCTTGAATGTTAGTTGGAGAAAAGTGATGTTCTATGTCTTAAACCATAGAGAATCCATTTTTCAACTAAGCACATAGAATTTTGATATTTTGGACCATCGTGTTACATTTTAATATTATTTGCATATTTTTTTTATAATAAAATACTAACATCCACTACTTTTTTACATTAAGCGTAATATCCTACAACTTTTGAATAATATTAAGTCTCCATTGCATTTTAGCCTTAGTTTCCTTCAATTGTCACATATTATAGAAAACATCCTAATTTGTTCAATTCAATTTAGTCTCTTCATTTTGGATATAGATTGATTCTTATAATATCAACACTAACCTTAGTTTCCTTCAATATAGAAAACATCCTAATTCATTGACATATTGTTAGTTTGAAGTTATTCTTTTTTTTTGTTCACAAGATATGACTCTATTTGCCATTGGATATAGATTGAT
>VDFB02281492.1:775558332-775644858 GCA_007258455.2 Sequoia sempervirens | reverse complement strand
ATTAGTAGGATTGCTCTCCCAAGTTGCAACATCTTGCAGCACACTCTACGACTATGATAGGTACCCTGCCAAAAAAAAAAATCTGCCCTTTCCAACACTTAGCCAAAACACTCACCATATTCCTCTACCAAATCCTACCTTCACTATCATATCCCTTTTTTGAACTTCTTCCACCATGAGCTGAATTCTCTTTCCAAATAAATCTTCCTCTCATTCTTCTTTTGGGATTCAACCCACCACGTACCCTCCACCTCGACCTAATGCTTCCTTCCTTCTCTTCATTTGTGGGATCTAACCCACCATATCTTTACAACCTCCACCAAATTCCACTCACATCTTCTACCTTTGTGGTAATTATGCCACCATTATCTATCCTCCTCCTCCAAAAAAAATTTCTCCAATTTTCACTCACCACTTCAACTATGCATGTATTGATATCCAAACTATGTAAATTAACGAGTTTCATATTCTCATTTTTTATACCTACATCTTCATCTTTAACCTTTCTTCTTTCCATATCAACATGATGGAGTTTTCTAGGATGCATCTCAACCATTAACACTTCCATGCTCTTCTCTTATACTTTTTCAAATTCAAATTTATGCAAACTAGGATACTCTTTGTAGAATTTAAAATTTACCTCTGTTTCTACAATTTTTCCTCTTCCATGTCCAACTACAAATTTTTTTCTTCACCATTCACCATCATCTTCATCTATGTTTCCTTGAAATGACTTATCACTACTACAATTGGTTTCTCTCCTTCAATTTTTATAACCTCATCTTGCTTCTCAAGAACTATTGAAACTTTCTTTTCTCTCCTTTTTCATGCCTCCAACAATACATGCTCTTCCTACTTCACTCTCCCCTTCATCTTCCTTTTGCACAAGGATTTTTTCAAGTCTTACTAGTGCAAATGTTTCTTGAATGCCTTCCACATTCATAAAAATGTCCTCCAAGGTACTAATTATCTCTACACTCCTCTTTTCTTTTACCACAACTGTGACCTCAAAACTTCTCTCGATCACCCCCTCTCAAAGAAATGCTTCAATTGCAAACTCCTTATTGTCTTTTCTTGTATCATCTTGTATGCGGACCTCTTCTTTAATATCATACACTTCACATCCTATTGCAACTTTTCTCTTGCCTACTAACAATGTATTGCAAAAAGAATAATGAAAATCATGTCTCCCCAATGGCCCTTATTAACCATCTTCCCTTTGTGCAGTCAATTGCTTCTTCTCCATAAATTTTTCAGTTTCCACTATTAAAAAATCATTGATTTTCATCATTTCTTCTTTCCGCAAGGATCCATCATTGTATTCCTCAAATTCCTCATCAAATTTGGGACCATTACTATCTATGACTTTGGTTTTCAAGCATCATCTGCTTCATATAACTCACTTTTTTCACACACTATCACTGCAAATTGTGTCTCATTATCTTCTCCACTTGTGTGGGCTTCCTTCACATGTTCATCCTTACATTCAAGCCCTACCAAAGGGCTACAAAACTATTTTCCGCTACTCTTCTTTTTTATTTCCTCTTCTAAGATAATTTTTTTCTTCTTGATTCTCTCTACCTCATGAGAGATATCCACTTCCTCACACTTACTCCAATCTTCATCTCCTTCCTCGAGATAGCACTCTATCCTATCCATGTGTTATTCAAGTTTACACTTCTCATCCTCTATCACACAATCTACACATAACTATTCCTCATGGTTTCTTTCATCTATTTTACCTTCCATATTTTTACCAGCCTCAACAACATCCAATCTTGCATAAAGTTTCAACACCACATCATAAAAAATTCTAAAAATCCTCTTTCTCACTACTCTACAAATAATATTCTTACCAACCTCTTCATAACCCATCTTGTCCTCTTTTTGGAAGATATCTTCTCAATCTCTTAATGTACAAATTTTGTAACCTACACACAAACACGTTAGAGCCAACACCCTTTGTAGTCATAGATACTTCCTACACCAAACTAACTCACCATCCTCCACCCAATTGAGACTTTGGAAGATGTTTCTTTGAAGAATTTTTGTACCAAATTTCCCTTAATGGAGAAAGTTCATGCACCTTCTACCCAGCTTTATCTCTATTGTAGGATCGCTGACACACTTCACACACTCACTTCTCTATAGTTGCAAAAATCAGTTTTATTCTCACACACCTCACCAAAGAGCAACCTGTTCTACTTGTATTCACTCTTCTTTCTTTTATAATGAGTTTTACCTTTGTTCTCCTCTTAAACAAACCTTTTATCTAGCCCTAATACTAGTTGATGTAGCTCGGAGTTGAGAGCCTTATTAGACTATCAAATTTTGTAGCCAAATTTATTTTGATTGATGATTTCATTTGTGGGTTTAATTTTTTTCAACTTTCCAAAAAAATTATGACAATTTAATTAACCCAATCAATTGAACATTCTAGGAATTAAATTTCTACTTCCATTCAAATTGAATTTCTAATTTAATTATTTTTCCCATAGACAATAAACCATAACAATTTACAAATTCAGTTTACTCTCCACTATTCATCTTCTCATTTCAGAAACTTAAACAATTGGATTTCAAATACAAATTTTTTATTTGTTCAGTCTATGGGAAAATATAAATCTGCAGCTTATCAAATCTTACTCTTCCAACCGCCCTGATTAGATTTCATTTTGCATATCTAATTCTTCTACAGTTCCTTAATATTTTGCCTCTATGCTATTTCTTTGTTTTGTCTCTACTCATATTCTATTCTCTTTGGTGGTGTGGAATTTGGTCAATTTACTTCATTTATTTCCCTTTCAGCTCTCCTCTTTTTCGCGCCTCTACCTTCACTCCTTTCTTTTTAACATTGTCTTCTTCTCTTACCTGGTGCATGCTCTCTTGATGAGCATTTATATTCTATTTAAATTTTTATAACTCCGCACTTGATGGCGAGACCTCCTGGATTATGTTATGTCCCTTGAATCTTCATTATCTCCCTCAAATCACACAACCCACCATCCATATGCTGGCATAAAATATTTCTAAGTTTTTTATTCTTATTAAAAATTAAAACTGGCAATCACTTGGTTTTAATGTAATCAGATTTCTAATTGAAGAGTAGGAGGAAATTACATTGTGTAAAATAAAGATTAATTGTTCATCTCATTGTAATAATCAAACATCTGAAATCAAATGAACTTTATTGAACCGAAACTAAATATACAAATTGAAATATAACATTTTGTCAAACGAAAGAATGAATAATGTCACTCAATTGTCTCAAATGAAAACTAAAATAATTTGAACTTCACAATCATTCACAACCTTAAAAAATGCAGCATGAATTTGAAATCAAATAAAAAATCTGAAATCAAAATAAAACTATTTTTGGGTAATGTGGATCACTAGTTCACCTAGACGCTCCTACATCAAATTTGAATAAATTGCAAATTAAATTGTGGTATGAATTTTTGTGTGTTTAGCTCCTAGATTTGGTTGTCTAATAAGACCCCCATATCTAGAATGCATCAAGACTAATAATGTATAATACCTCATGATTGATAGATCTAGTCATTCTAATGTAAAAAGAGGTGATCTAGATGTTCTTACTATTTGAAATCTTAGAAAAAAGTTCGACTAATTTTGGATTGAGTCCACAAATATTGATTTGTAAAATTATTTACTTTGAGATGGTTTGGAAAGATTGATAATATTAAAAAAAAACTTGAGAGGGTTACCATATCAATAGAAGTAAGTTCTCCTATGTCAACAGTTGAATAAACAACCTTTATGGAGATTTTAAAGATTGACATATAAGAGACAAGCATACAAATGTCCTAGATGGTGATTCTAAAGTAAATGTTATTCTCTTTAGTGCTCCGGTTGTTATTTTTTGTAACAATAGCTCTTTGTATGATATACAAATTTGAATAATTATTGAATACAAATAATGCCAAAAAAATGTCTTTAAAGAATAAGACAATAGATTATCACATAAATATACTCAAAAATTAGTATTTAAAGACATTTAAATGCATTCATTTCATATTATTGAGTCAACTAAATACACTTATCAATATTTTCAATACTCAACTATTATTGTTTAACCTCTGTCAAATTATATTTATATATATACTTCATTAGATTGACCTCCATCGCCATATGAATGTTCTCCGAAAGACAGAATGGTTTGGCAATGATTCCATTCATTTGATTAAGCTTTTGTCCTCTGCAATCCATGGGAGATGGCAAACTACTCTTACAAATATATGGAATTTAGTTCTCCATATTAAAATATATTGGATTATGTGGGAATGAAGGGAGTTAGGGTATATATATGATGTGTTATGTTAAATTTATGTTCTTTGAAATGCATTACCTTCTAGAAAACCAAGATAATAAAATAATACTAAAAAAATTCAGATTGAACTCAAAGTGTCATATGTCGGCGCTATTAGTGGACAGTATTAAAATATAAGACCAAGTCAACGTGCAATGATGCATTGTAGGTAAATAGTTTTAATCCTTTTATTCCTTGCACGTTGTAAAAAACAAGAGAGTGGAATAGTAATCATTGATCAATATAAAATAATAAAGGCAAGTCAAAGTGTTAATGTTCATGCTAAATTTTGTTTAATTGGTACATTATATTTGTATTTATATATGAATATATAATTATGTTGGTAAAGTTGTTTTGGATTGTTAAGTGTAATTTTTCTATCATAACATTTTACTTTAGACTAAAGTAACTTGATCAATACAATTATGTATATATATGTAAATATAAATAATTTTTGATCAAATTGACAATGTGCTGATTAAATTTACCATTAATCATAATTTTTTAACATGCTATTCTATTTTTATGTTTTCTTAACGGTTGTCATTTCATTATGTTATTCTTTACAAAGAACTTAAGTGCAATAAGAGTAATAGAACTATTTACCAATAATACACTATTGCACATAGAATTGATCATATATATATGTACACACACACACATAAAGAGAGAGATGTACATATATACATAAATAATAATATATTTTACCGACATCATACTATTGCACATAGAATTGGTCATATATATGTATATACACACACATATATACATATATGTACATATCTATAAATGTAAGTAGATATGTCTATGCATATATATACATGTATATATATATGCACATATGTATATATTTGTGTGTATGTATATACAATATATACATATGTGTATATATACATATGTGTATATATATATATGTATATATACACACATGTGCACACACACAACACACACAAATAAAGAGAGAGATGTACATATACATATTGTTATGCCTTGCATAACAACCCCCATTTTGTTTTTTGATCAAAATGGGTCCCCCTTTGTTTGTTTTGTTCTTGGTGTTTTTATTTGGATTTTAGGAGTTGTTCATTTTCTTCTAAGTCTTTGTTTTCTTTATTTTTCAGGTTCTGGTTTCGGGAAGGAACATGCACTTGTTACTTTTCAAAGGTTCAAGTCCCTGTTCGTGTCCCAATCCCAACCCCATCTTTTTCCTTGTGTCTTATCTTTGTTCCTTCAGGTTCGGGTTGAGGATTGGCACTGACACTTATTGCTTTGCAAAGTATAAGTTTATGTGCATGTCCTGATCCCGGTTCCTGCACTTTGTCTTGTCTTTTTCTTTGTGTGTTGGAGTCAGGTTTTAAATCAAAACCATTACTTTGCACCTGTCTAGGTGTAAGGTCCTACTTTTGACCCAATCTTGACCTCTGCTTGTTTTCCCCTTGTGTGTTTTGCTCGTGTCGGAGTCAGGTTTTGAACGGGAACCATCACCAAGAACTTTTCAAAAAAGTTCTTGTTCCTGTTTCCACCCCGATCTTGACTTTTGACCCTCCGTGTTTTTAGAAATCAAGCTTCAGGTCGTCACTTGCACTCAGAACTTTTCAAAGTTCTAGTTTCATCTCTTGACCCAATTATGATTCTCGTTCTCTTTTTTCTTGTTTGTTTGTCAGGTTTCAGAGCTCAAGCTTTTGCTTGAACTTTGCACTTTTTGAAAGTTTGGTCTTGTTCCATGTTCCGATCCTGACCCCTGCTTATCTTCGTTCTTGCAACCTCACATTTATGACAAGTTTTTATTTGAGTCCCGCTACTCAATTTCCATCCATTTTGCCTTGTGGAGTTTAGTGAAGAGAACGAGAGTGATACCGACCTAGAGTTTGAGGATTTTGTTGTGATTTGTGGTTGTGCAATCAGAATTCTTGGTTGTGTTTGAAGGTAGGTTTTTTTCTTGTGTTTCTTTTCTTTGTTTTTTTCTTTCTTTCTATTTTCTTTTCTTGTTTTTTTTGTTTCTTCTATCTATGCTTTTCTTTACACCCTTTGGTGCATTTTCTTCGCTCTTGAATCCTTTTGTTCATTGGGAATTTTTCTTTCCTTTCTTTTGCTTTTGGTTTTCTATGTTTGGGGTTTTCCCTCCCATTGTGTTGTGTTTTGTTTGTGGGATTGTCCATCTTGCTATGCCATAGCTTTCTAGGGTTTTTCTCTAAGTTTGGGTCAAACTGTGTCTGAAATGATAAATTTGAAGTTACAGTCATTTCAAAACAAAAAATTTCTTGATCCCTACACGAAGCCAATCCTAAAGGCATAGTTTGGAGATATTGTTAGATGAATTGTTGCCTCCATTATTGTTTCCCTTTGATTCCCAATTCCCACATGTATTTCAGGGTTGGGAATCTAAGCTCCACTTAGGGTTTTCCATTGGTTGGTCTAGGTTCCTTCACTTGTTCGATCCCAACATCAGGATCAGGTGTCGTATTGACACCATAAGCATGTTATAAACTTTTGAAAAAGTACTAATTGAACTTCTGGTTCTGATCCCTGCATTACCATCGAGATTGGAAGTCCAGTCGACACCAAACCTTGGCTACATTGTTATGTTTCATTCCTGGTTAACACCCCGATCTTGATACTCGCAAACATAGTTGGGATCAGAACTTCGATTTGACCTTATTTCACTTGGCATATGTAAGGTCTGAAGCATGACAAAGTCCCGATCCTAATTCCTGATATCATATCAAGATCAAAACTTAGGAAGCTACTTATATCTATTCATCACAAAGGGGTTGGTTTTGAATCATAACCCGATCTTGACTTCCAATTCAACATTGGGATCAGAACTCAACAAAACCATTTCCTTAACATCTTTGGTTAAAGTGTTGCTTCCTGGCAAGGACTCGATCTCGATCCCAATTCCCAAACACTACAAGGTCAGACTATGGAATTGCACTTAATTTATATGTTAACATATGTATAGGTTCCTAGTCATGACCTGATTTTGACTCTTGAACATTACGGGATCATACCGCAGATTGATACACAACTTGTTTACCATTTTAGGTGTAGGTGCCTAGTCATGACCCAATTTCGACTTCTGATAGGGTTCAATTTTTTGTTTAAAATGGTTAAATTCTTGGTTCTGTCTTGAACCTAAAAACCAAAGATGTTGAACTAACTTGTTGAATTGGACTTTAGCTTGAGTTTATGTTGATATAATAGGAATGCTTCTATTTAAATTTATCATCACATATCTTTCATTTTCCCTAAATTGTCAACATTATAGGATAACTAACAAATGTGTAACTTTGAAGAGGAAATACATACTGAGGAAGTGCCTACTAAGGGAACATATAAAGGAACATCAAAGACAACAAAGGCTAAGAGATTAAAGTTAGAACAAGTCCCTCTTACTATGAAGTATAAGTTCCAGGGGAGCCTAGCACCATCTAAGTTTGAGTTTGATGTCATGAACATCATTGACACATTGGTAGGACACATGGATTTGGAGCAATTCTGCACAGCTGCCTTTTAAGAGGATGTTGTCCCAAGAACAAAGAGAATTGCAGACTCTAGGCTAGCTCATGTGGCCAAATTTCCTATTGTTGTACAGTGTCCTGAGTTTATTCTAAATGTTGCACAAACATACAATCCTACTTAGAGGCAATGCATTGATGGACATGGTAATTTTATTATGGATTTAACCTCGACGATGATTAGACACATTTTTGACCCTCCTCCTTACCCCAGTCTTAAGATTATGACTGAAGCTAAAGCACTTGACCTATGGGAAAAGGATGTGAATGGGAACAAAAATCTTATCAACAAATGATGGCTGAAGAAAGAAAAGAAGTCAGTGAAGAAAGTGCCATGTAATCCCAAGAGGTTAGAATTTTTTGAAGATATAGGGGATATGATCACATTACTGGCTAGAGTGTTTGGAAAACCAAATTCCTGTGACTTTGAACATTGGATGTTTCCTTTCATCCAATTGATTCTAGATGGAAAGCAATACTTGGATTGGGGTCAGATTATCTCATATAACATTCATTACCAACTCCTTAAAGTAACACAAACTAAAACATTTTATATGTCTTCTTATGTCATATACTATGTAGTAAGGATTGGATGATTTCGTGGGTTGAACACTAAAGGGTCAATGGATGATCACCCATATAAAAAGAAGGTTTGGGAACATTATGACCAACTTGAGCTTAAGGAGACAAAAAAACATTTCAAAAGGGTCAACGATGCCTTTTAATATGTTGTAATCAATCGGCTAACATGGGACATTGGTCTCAAATTGTCACAACAAGCTATGGCTCAATTCATTTGGGAATGTGGGTATTGGTTTTGATGGTCACCCTTTTAAGTTTCCAAGGTGTTGTGGCCATAGATGGATTTTAATGGATTTTGCTTGATAGGATGCAAAAGTAAATGCTAAATTTTCCTCACAATATAAGACAATCTATCATTCTTTCCCCATGCAATTGGGATTTATTCTTGTTCTTCTTCAATATTGGCTAAGTTAGCAACAAATGAATTTCAAGATTTGAATTTCCAGTAGCACACTTTAAGAAAATCCTTTGATCCAAAGAGAAAAGTGTGTGTGTTGTACCCTTCTCAGTTTCCTCATCATCAACCACTTCTCAAGGATTTTTGGGCCAATCTTCAGGATCACTTTGAAGTAAGAAAAAGGGTGTATGAGAGATTAACAATTGCCTAAATGAGAGATTTTGATGTTAAAATAGATATTCTTGAAGGTACTACTAATGATGGGATCACATGTGATCCTAGGTTTGATATGGATAAAGTGGTCACAAAGAGTTTGGAGCCCATCAATTGTGGAAAAAGAAGAAACTAAGATTCAAAAAATATCATGGGGAGTGGTGAACAGAAGCTTGAAATGGAATGAACTCTGGTTAAAGCAGCCAAGAGTTGGGGTTTCGAAGAAAAGAGGTTCTAACAATGAACCTACTTCTATGGAAACAAAACAATGCAAAATATTAAAGAAGGGTATTACAATAGAGAAACAACTACAGAAGAGCATGCTTCAACAGAAGAATATATTTCATTATAGCAGATTGATGATGCTTTTTGTAAAGCAAAGGTTACTTATGAGGTCGTTGTTGCCAGGGTTACTTTAGGTTATGGTGCCACACCCTTAGCTGTTGTGCATACTGGTGAAGAAATTTCTAAAGAAGGACATGTTGCTATCCCTCCACAAACCAAGGGTACCACTCGTACCATGCCATCAAGTTCATGAATAACAACTTCTAAAGAAGAGAGACCTCTTGTAATCGATGTAGTGGAATCACCTATTTCATTAAATTCTGAAAGAACCCCAACTTAGGAAGGAGAAGGAACCAAATGGGAAGAATATTTGAAGAAGGTTGAAGAGGAACCAGGAGAAGAGGAAACTGAGTTTGAAACTAGGAGCTTGTAGTGAAGAATTGGGGCTAAATGAAGTTTTGAATGAAAAAGAGCAAGAGGAATTAATGGAAAGTTCCCAAAGGTTAGCTATTGAATAGGCTACTAAAGAAGAAGAACAAAAAATGAAAACTGAAGAGTTGGCCTAAGAGAACGAAGTTGCTGAGGCATTGAAGAAAGAAAAAGAAGAGGCTCTTGAATGAGAATTAGAGCAACAAAAGGAGAAAGTTGTACAAAATAGGCTACAGAGGAAGAACTTTGGGATAAAGAGTTAGAGCAGTAGAGATTGAAAGATGAAGAGGAAGCTGCAAGGAAAGGGGGAGAAATGAAGAAGATAGAGGAGATTAGAGCCTAGAATGAGAGAATGGAGCATGAATTGTTATAGAAAGAACAAGAAGATCAACAAAAGGCTTCCTCTCAGCAAACCATTGAAACAATTTCTTCTACACCTCCATCTTCAACACCTCCCAAGGTTCAACAAGTAACCACTCAGCTAGTTGCACCCACTTAGCTCAAATTGAATTTAGAGAAGAGGCAACAAGTGCAATCTCGGCCAATGACGTGGGATGAGATGAAAGCAAAAATCGATAAAGTGAAGTCAAGGAAAAAGCCTCATGTTGTACATTCAACCAAATTGACTTATGAAGGAGATTTGGAGCAGAAATTGCTACCTCTATTGTTGATAAATATGATAAAGAATTGTAGCTTGAGGATTATCAGACAAGCAATGTTAATATAGGGAAGCATACTAGGAATTGACAAAAAAACTTGATAGATATTGTTGCCACCACCACTAAGTCCAGGTTAATTAAAGATAAGCAAGCCAGAGATGAGCTTATGGAAAAAGTAGGAAAGATGAATATTTTTTGAAGGAATTAATTTGATCCACTCATGAGCATCCTACACCATCGAAGATCCCTATTTTTATGAGTCGGAAAGAGGTGGATGGTTTGAGTGAAATGAAAAATAAGGCCACATGGTTTGATAATTGGTTTAATTCCTTTAAATCTAACATGAATGAGTATTTGGATGAAGGTTTTAAAAATTATATTATAGGCCTTAAATTGGTTAAAACAATAGAAGAATCTATAAGAAAATGGTGGGAAGAGGAAGAGAAGCTGAAGCAGTAATTGGGAAAGCTAAAAGTGATTGCCAAAATTTATGATGAAGAATTGTTCTAGTCACATATTTTGGGTGAGAGGACCCTAAATATATTTCAAAGTCTATTAATGTGTCTACTTTCAAAAAATAGAATCTCATTAAACAAAGAATAGCCATGCTTAAGGGCATTCATGGAATATGGGAACAGGCAGGCATCTTTGAAGATATTATTTCAAAACTTATTGATAAAAATTTACCTGTAGATTAGAGACTTGAATCATTAGGGGAAATAAAATATGCTTGGGATGAAAGAGGTAAACCCACAATAGTGGGTTACAATTTTTTGAATGAAGAAAAATTAGAAATGCCCATCAAAAAATTTAAAATGGTTTACTCCTTCTAATGAAAGGGGTTCGAATGAACCACCCCCCTTTGAATGAATCCCCCCTTCAAATGAACCCCCCCTTCTAATGAACCCCCTCTTGCACCATATAGGGGGGGTTCAAATGAACCCCCTTTCTTCACCTTCCCCTCCACCATTTCAAAATTTATGAATTTTTTTTACTATTGAAGCTTGGGAAGGAGGTGAAAATGTAGTCAACTTGATAAACCAAGTTGGATGATTGTAATGATCGAAGCGTGTTTTCCAACAACTATAAATTTAATATATATTTTTATTATTTTTTAGTTTTACTATACATAGGTTTTTCACCGAACATCAAGTTCGATGAAAAATCATTGTGGAAAAAAGGTAAATTTGAGGAAAAAAATAATTGAAAAATATATATGCACCAGGTATTGATGTCCTTGTTCCAACAAGAAAATAAAAATTTAATTTCAATACATACCAAAAAATTTATGCATGTCGAAGTGAACCTATTTCTAAATTATAAATGTTTTGACTTCAAAACTTAATTAAAACAAAAATATTTAACAAAATGAGAGCACTAAATAATTGTATTACCAACCAAAATTCAAAAGAATCAAAACTTTATCCTTTGTAGAAAAAAAGTTATGTGAGCCGAAGTACACACCAATTTTTAAAAATGTTCTTTACTATTAAAAACTAGTTATCAAAGTAGATGCAAAATAATTGTAATTTAATTTCAATTTTTTTTAAAAAATATATTTAAAATCTACATACAAAATCTCACAAATCACTAGTTTACATCATTTTCAAATTCCTAATAGTTTACCTACTATAAGAGTTAGAAAGTGAAGTTTTATCTAAAAATGTTGATTTCAATGTCAAGTTTGGCCAAAAAGTGTAACCCATTATTGTGGGATGACCCAAAGACTTGATAAAATAATGAAGGAAGGAGATACTGCTGAGTTGACACTCATGGATAGGCGACTAGACATTAGATGTGAGATGCGGTGGGAAGTCACGGACATTGGTTAGTTGAGAGAAATTCTTGCTACAATGGAGAAGAAATTTGAAGATTCAAAGTTTAAAGCTGACTAGGTCGATGGACCTAATGATGATACGTTGAACCAAATTTTCTCCAATTATGATGAGTATCATGGGGCTTCTCGCAAGGATGACAATTGAAAGAAATTGTTTCAGTTATTTTTTTAGACAATAATACTTTTATGGTAGTTTTTGAGCAGGTAGATGACTGTGGATCAGGGTTGGTAAGTTAGAGATAACACATGGTGATCAACAGAGGATTGAGTTGGGACTTTCAATCTAGATTTTCATAAAAGAAGCAGATGGCATACCCTTTTTTGGCTCCAATAATTTCAGCAGAGACAAACACTTGGAGTTAACTGGGCATCCCTATAATTGTGGATCTGGGCCCTAGATTGTGGATCTTAATTTTTGATAGGAGGAATTGATGCTAATTATATATTTTAGAATTCTCTCCTCATTGTAAAGATCCGCTAATTGAAGTCAGATTGGTTAACTAAAGAGAGATTAGATATAGTTTACTATTTTTATAGCTTTTATGTAGAGGTACTCAAACACTTTTTAAAGCTTTAATGCAATTAGTTTTATTTCAGAAGTTTGTTATTTTAATGATGATGTTGATGAACAATGGTCATTCATATGCCAGTGAGCCTTACTATGCATAAATGTTTCTTATTTGATGAAAATCAATAGAAGACTCTGAATCTAGAAACTATTTCATTGCATTATCTATGGATGATATTTCTTGACATTTTTCAATCTGTTAATGTCAATGATGAGCTTATGGTATTTTGTTATTGAAAAGACGGTTTAAAAAAAAGTGATGATGAATGGTTGTATGCTTTAAATCTGCACTGTGAATGGATGCAATGGTATGAATTATTCTATAAATTGTGTTGTTTTATGGTTTTAGTTGGTTTAGAAAGCTCTCATTATGAAGTTTACATGCCTGAATTGAAAGAAATATGTGTTCATGTGTTGATGTCCTAAGCCTTGTTCTATCTTTTACCATTTATTTATACCGCCCACATGTTAGATTAGTTTATACTATCCTATTTATACTCATTTATCAATAGGCTTCTTAAACATTATTATTACATGGACCACTGAATAATAATAACACAATTGAGAACCAACTATAGAGACCTTGGAAGATAGGTGGTTTTAGATCATTTATCTTTTTTAGGAGAAATAGAGTAGAGATATACTTTTTTAACATTGTTGTGTTACCTTTGAACATCAATAGAACTAGCGCTAGGAGGGCCTAGAGGAACAAAATAGAGCGAATCGGGTCCTTTTCATCTAATAGGTTTGAAAGAGTTCTCGGCTATGCTACAAATTCAGAACCATTAGTTGAAATCCAAACCCCTATTAGTCCTAGAGCTCGTAAGGTTTTGATCCCACCACCATTAACGCCACAACTTACTCCACCTGGATTTCCACCAATACCACAGCTGGCACAACCAAATCCACCACCAACCATGGAATTCTTTGTGAATAATCATTCACCACTGGGAACTATTCTTGGTGGAATACATGAAATGCCTAAGAATCTGAAGAAATTCTACCCCAGTTATGCTAATGGAGAGTCACAAAGTGTTGAAGAGTACATATAGGCATTCAAAGATGCATATACTCGGGCTCAAATTGCTCACCATGACGTTGCATGTAGACTATTTCCCTACACATTGGGAGATATGGCCTACAATTGGTATCTAAACTTTCCTACTAGATCCATCTTGAGTTGGAAAAAATTGGAAGACACTTTTATTAACTAATTCTAGGTCTATGTTGACTTTGCCATCTTATACCACCAATTTTCCACAATTAGGAAGGAACCACATGAACCATTTCCTCTGCTTAATACATGATTCCAAAGGATGTATAGGTTCTTACAAGACCTGTACTTGGTGGCTGAGAATATCGCCATCCACGCATACTTGAAGGCCATAGATCCACTGATTGACTTGTTTCTACAAAGAACTTACCTTGCGCTAGACATTGATTCTTTGTCGAAGGTCTATCACTTGGGTTTAATTTGCATCACTAGATAAGTTCACAAGAAGGGGGTTTAGGTATTTTTTTCCTTCCTTAGGATATTAGATGCCTAATCCAACCCATATGTTCAATACAATCTCAGGGATGTCCCACTCTACATATGGACCCTTAACTGAGTTACAACCTCCACCCTTGCAACCATTATTTAACGCTAGGACTCTAGACCCCTCCCAAAAGCTCAAAATTTTCATAATCATGTTGGAGGGTCTAACCCCATGACACACTCATCAGCTATAACTACTCTAGAAAGTGAGTGTATCACTCATTTGACAACAAAGTTAGAAACTCTGAAGAAAAATTTATGCCAGGTGACCAGTTAGATGGCACAACTCTACTTTAACCCCCCCCCCCAAAAAAAAAAATCAAAATAAGAATTACTAGAATTGGGGAGGGTATTCCAACCAAAATAATTACTCCAACCAAAATACCAACCAAAAACATAGAAATTTTTCGAGCCAAAACTTCCCCAGCCAAAACTATCAGAACCGAAATAGGGGATACAAGAAAAGGCCTAATAACAACAGGAAGTGGAACACTGAACCAAACAATGGGGGAGTTCCCCAAAATTATCAAACCATTGAATATAAGCCACACACTCCAAACATTTCATATTTGAACTTCATGACTAACTGGTGTAGGTTGCATGACACTTCAATGCATTCTGAAGTCAACTGTCTAGAGATGGAGAAAGTGGTTAAGATTACACATGCTAATGCCCAACCACTACAGGGTGTTCCCAACAAAATTGGTGGATCAGTGGATATAGCCATGACTTATGAGATCTATGACAAGGGATCTCCTTTTCGTAGGTAAGAGGAAAATGAATCAAAAGAAGATGCATATGATGCTTAGGCTTTACAAACCAAGGAAGGTCATTTTTTGAGAAACTAGAATATGGGGTTGTTTACCACACCTACCCCTCCCAACAATATGGTTCCACCTAATAAAAATGATGACAACAATCCGCCTCCACCAAAAGGCCCACCTGAGTTTCCAAATAGAGGTAATTTTGCATTCATGTCTAAATAACAAGTGAATGATAACATGGAATTTTAATTCATTTAAGAAATGTAGAAACAAAAGACCTCTCTATCATTCTTTGAAATTTTGAAGTGGTTCCCCGCCCAATGTGACATCGTGTTGAAATCCCTAGAAGAGGCAGATTGGTCAAAAGGAAAGACTAAGGCGATTCCAACCATTGACATGAAAACAGTTTTGTACAAAGGTAAGATAGGGACACCCCCGTTTGTTTTAAGTCTAAGAATTTTCAAAAAGAATCTATATAACTGCTTTTTGGATTCTAGAGCCTTAGGTAATGTTATGCCTTTCTCTATTTGCAAAAGGTTGGGTTTAAGTCCAGTTCAAACTCATAAGAAAGTGATATAGTAGATAAAATTGAGGTTAATGTTGTAGGAGAACTAAAAAATGTGCATGTACAGATTGGATCAGACCCACGGATCCAAACTTATATAGATATTCAAGTTGTTGATATCCCTGAAACGTATGGCATGCTCCTAAGCAGATACTTGATGAAAATCCTTGGATTTTATCTTGTTGATGGGTGTGTTGGGCACACTTTCTCAACACAGGAAGTGCGTAGGCACACTACTTCTCTTGAAAGGAAATCTCCAACTGCAAGCGGCTAAAAATCTCCCCAAGGTCTCTCAGGTGTCAGGTCATGACTTGCATGGAACTCCTTAGTTGATTTTAATGTGATTTTACTGGTAATCACAGAGCAGAATTACGTAGCTGCATACGAGGTAGATCTTCAAATCCGAAGTTTCTAAAATGGAGGCTGAGTTTCACTTTGTTGTAGGTTCAGACAGTGGCCCAAAACTTTGATGTTTTTTCAAGTTTGGCTTTACAATGTGCAATGAACATTGGTATAGGCCATTTCTAAAAAAAAAAGGAAAAAGAGCAGGGAAGATGGAAAGTTCCTAGATCTGCAACTAACTGTGAATAGTAATCATGAAGTTCCTGCAATGGATAGCTTCCTCAAAACAATATTTTACTTAACCAGAAATCTCATAGTCTCATGAAATTTGTGCTATCTTCTAAGTTCTATAGGTATTTCACCTTTCATTCACCATATGCATGCATGAACAAAGATGAAAGTGTGGGGCAGCTTTGAATTTAAGCCCATACTAACTTTACACAACCATCTACCAGCAACAAACAACAAAAAGTATGGACTAAGAGGCATCTACACAGCAAGAATTTTCACAACTACAGAACAAAATTTCCAAAATCTATCAAAGCAAGAATACAACTAACTAGAAAAACAATATAAATATAAGTGAAGCATCTAACAATAGAGATTGAACCATGAAACATGTGAAGAAATCAAAAAATGCACCAAGTCAATGTATTTTCATTAAAATTTCAGTAGCATGTCTTTACAAAAACTCAACTCTCTTTGCAAATGAGAGGAGACCCCTATTTATAGTGCCCAAAAAGTTAAATGAATGGCCAAGATTCATTACAAAATAGGGTTTCACCAACCCCCAATATATTATAATTTAAAATTACATTTTGTCTCCTTCCCTATTTTGTCTTCTAGTGACGACACTATAGCATTTTTGTCTTTTGTTGATTGCTCTTCTATTGTAGCTACACCTTTGGGGGCTCTTCATTGATAACAGGGTTGTCCTCTTGCTTCTTTGAAGCTATATATTCCATGAATTTGAGAATGACTGGCTAGAGCTTGTCTATCTCAATGATCTCGTATCGCAACATTTGATAGCTCCATTCTTTGGCATTATCTTCTAGCTTCTTCTAGTCCTCATCATATTTTGCACCCTGATCTCTAAACAACTCTTATTAATCAAAGGCACGGGTAGCAAAACTCATGAACTCCACTATTATTTCGCCAGACATCCCATCCTCCATCTTCTTCTCAAAGTAAGGTTTTACCTTTTCTAGATCCATCTGCACTGTGGGCATGTCATACTCTATCATCAACTTAAGATAACAAGCGCATTCTGCCCTAACTTCCTTAATCCATTCAATGTCCGGATCCAATCTACTCATTATTTGCTCCAACCTTTCTTTCCTGTTGTCAAAATCTCATCGCCACACATCCATCAACCAGTGGTCGTCCCTTTTGAATGCAAGCTCTCATTCCCATGTAGCCTTTGGTAACTCGATGATGGCTTCGATCTTTGGAAAGGTGGGGTTGTATGTTGTAGGCAAGTCGATGTAGAGCTTCCTCACGCTTTCCAAAGATTGTTGTAGATCCAAGAACTTGTTGGCTATTTGAACAACCTAACTAATTCCCATGTTCCCAACATACAAGACCTGTCGGAACCAGTTCTCTGTAGTCTTGTCCAAGTTCTTTCTTCTCTCCAGCTTTTCAATTTTTTCTTTGGATAGCAGTTGGGGTGGAGCCACAGATGTGGTGGGTAGGTCATCAATTGAGGACCACTGTTGGATGTAATCCATCAAGGCGGCCACCTGTGCTTTGAGCTCATCTTCCAAAATCTTGTCTTATTTTATCAGGTGCACCACCATAGCCACTAATTCCTCAAGATGCCCCACTTTCTGCTCCCTGGTGGCAGTTCCTAAATAAAGGGTGGAAACGTTGTAGCTTACACTAGCCTGGCCTACCACAAGCATTGCTATTTGCACAGCTCGAGACCCAAAAGCATCCATTGTTACCTTGGATATGATCTTAGGCTTCTTCTCTTTTTGGGTTGTGATCTGCGCTCGGGCTAAGATAGCCTCTAGCCTCGCTCTTGGGTCCTTTAGTATAGGATTTTTCTTTTCAAGCTATCTTTCAAGCCATTTAGGCATAACAGACCTTTCCTTAGGTGATTCATGATCACCCTCACCCTTCTTAGCCAAGACCTCTATTCCCTTATCCCCAGGGGCCTTTTCTTCCCTTTAAGTAGCATCTCCTTCCTCCTCGTCAGAGTCCTGGATGAACACAAGGCACTTGATGGGAGGCTTGGTAGGTAATTGCTGTCAGGGACTTTCTTCTTTCTCTATTTCCTCCCCCTTCTTTTCCTCAATTTGCTCAACCTCATGCACATGTCCTTGGGCTGCTCAATTTTGAGGCTCTTGACAACTTGAGCCTCACTCTCAGGTTTATCTTCTCCTAGTTTTTCCTCTTGTTGCCGTCCTTCTTCTCCAAGAGGTGACCTTTATGCCTCTTCTTCAATACCCTTCGGCTGCCAGGCCATTTCTTCCTCAAGATCATCGTTGAAGGCTTGCATGATGACCCTACCACCGTAATCTTCCTACTCATCCCCGCTTTCAGAGGAGCCTGTTCCTTCCTCCTCATAGGCCACCCTGTTGATTATGCGGTGTTCATACTCTAGGTGCTCACGGTATTCATCGGCTTCCTCCTCAAATGACTTCGAAGCTTCTTGCTCCTATCTCTCCCACTCCTCAGAAATCAACATGGTGGCTTCCATAGCCGATAGCCCTACTAGAGGCTGTGAAGGTTTAGAGGTAGTGAGGACCTCCGCTAGGGCTACTTGAAGAGTGGGGTCCATAAGGATCTGGGAGAGCTTGGAGGGGAGACTCTGCATATGCTTCGAGAAGGCCTTAGGCAGGGTGGAAACGGGGATTGGTGCTGCTATAGCGTAGCTAATGGGAGTCATGTGCCTAGGTGACATTGTAGTAGAGGAAGGAGGAGTAGTTATGGTAGAGGAAGAATCAATTACTATTACAAGCTTAGTCAGAGGTGAAGGGGCAAGATGGACAAAGATGTCCATTTTCGGCGGGGATGTGGTGATCATGGCTAGGGAGGTAGATGATGGGGAAACCAACACAGGGAGAGCCAAAAGTAGTTTTAATTGGTCTATACCTTTTGCTTCTTCCTCTTGGATTATGAGCCACTCTATGGTGCCCCCACTTTGCTTAAGCCTTTTGGAAGGTGAGCCCCCCAGATCCTTCCTTGTATAAACTTTGGGATCAGGAGACTGCTCTATTTTTGTCTCTTTTCTCTTCTTGGTTTTGGTGACCAGAGGAGACCTGGATGTCCCACCCATTGAAGTAGTGGCAATGGCATCCTCCATGGAACTTGGCTCACTTTTGAGCCCTTCGTATGTTAGGACCACCCCTTATTTTTTTAGTTGGGCTACCAGTCCATCAACCCACTTTTTAGTACGAGCCAAGATTGGTTTGGTTATAATATCGAGGTCATCGACCTCCTGTTCATCCTAGTCTATTATTGGTATTGGTAAGTTGGTGACTACGGGGTATCTGGGGTCCATTACGGTGCTTTTTTCCTCCTCAACCTGATCAGGCATGGGAAATGGTTGCACCCTTCTTATGAAGCACGCAGTCTTCCACATATAGTGCTTAGCTCACACCTCTTTGTCATCCTGACAATTTGCCCAAAAGTCTTTGATATTGTGTAAATGGGCATACTTCGGCCCTAATTCCTTCCTTACATGCCCGTACGGGTCCATCCATCGGCGAGGAGTGTGTAATTGGAAGTGGTACTTCACTAGCTCCTTTTCTGAATTCCCGGCACACTGGGAAGTTTGCAATTTGTACATGCCCTGACCAAGGGTCAAGGGATAGGAGATTCTTGCCAAGTGCTTGCCATTGAAGACTAATTGTAGGTGCTGGAGCTTCTGGGAAGGTTCCAATAGGATGATCTGATCATTGGGGTATTGGGGAAGCTTATTCGGCCTTTCTGTGAAGCCCTAGATGCGAATGTATGTGAACTTTGGGTATTGAATAAAAGGGAAGGCATACTCCTTCAAAAACACCCGCGCACTGTGAGAGACTCTTCTCTTAAAATCCCCTTCAAGCAGTCAGACGATGTGACCAATGAAGGCGTCATTTAGCCTACAATACTCCTTGAAATTTTGGTACTGGAGCTGGGGGTACCTATCATAGACCTTCAATTTTTGACCCTGCTCCTCATTGGGTGCCACAAACATCCCGTTGTATTGCCTCTGGTCCGCGAAGGAGTAGACGAGATACGAGGTCATGTAGAACTTGGAGCTTTTCTTGACATTGATGAACTGCTCATGGAAGCAGTCACTTATTATGCTTTCCTAGTAGAACATGGATTTTGTGGTGATGTCCTCATTCCCATAGAGGATCTATTCAATGAAGTACACCATCCACTTTTGAAAGAAGTCAGCAGTAGGAAGACCCATCACTCTACTTAGCATAGTGACTAAGTCATGGTAATCTTCATGAAAATCACTGTGGAAGAGTTCGTGAGGAACCTTCACAGGACTGCCCCATTTCTCTTTGAGCCAATGCTGATTTATCAACTTCTTACAACTAGTTGGGTTGTCATCCCATGCTGCTTTGCACTCTTCTATGGTAGGCATCTCCATCTCGACAAAGTTAGGAATGTGGAAGGTCCTTGTAATGTCTTTAGCTGACATATCTGCTAGGATATTACCATCCCTATTGACGATGGTCCTTGTCTCGGTTTGATATGCCCACCAACAAGCCATGACCAGCTCAGGGGTAATGAGAGACGGGGGAAAGCTTGCAGATTTTGCGATTCCACTCTGCCTAGTCAGCCTTGCATTCTTGGTTGTCGGGTTTATTCTAACCCTTTGTGTAAACTCATCAATAACAACTTGGGCGATATTGGTGTCTATTATTTCTTTCCAGTCCATGGTGATTTTTGATTGTAGAGGCTCACCCTGGAACTGGAACTTCATCTGGTCCTTGTCCTCTTTTCTGCAGGAATTTTGCCCGATTTCTTTCCTTTGTCTTTTTCTGCGGGTGCCCTCGAGGGTCCTTCACCTAATTCCATATATCCTATGAGCAATTGATGTTAGTCAAAATCCTGTAGACGAAATTAGCTTTAGAAATTTTATCATTCACAAAATCATACCTTTTCTTCTAGATGTTATTAGTCTTTTAATTGAGGGCTTTCAGACAATCTGGGCCCGAAGGCCTGGACTTCCCTAGAAGGAATGTTGTCTTGGAAGGGCAATTGGGGTAGAGCAATTCAGGAGCTTTCTTCCAACTAAATTTTTATGGTTCAAAAGGCTCGTAGCAAAGAGGGCCAAAGATGAGCACATGGGTTAAGATCAAATTTCAAATTTGAGGTCATTTGGATCGATTTAGGAGCATTCGAAGGTACAAGGTTGGAAAGTCATCTGGGGTTAGCCGTTTGGAATGGCCGAGTAGAAACGGAGTTCTAGGGGAAGAACTCCAGGGTTCGAGACCCGAGGGGTCCAAGGGCAGCTGGCAATTTTGCAATTTTAAAGTGTTTGGGTCTGAGGAGCCGGGAAGCTTTCATGCCTTCGCCATTCAGGATGGCGATATTCAGAAGGAAGTCTGGAGGGGGTGGCCTGATGGACTGGACCCAACACTTAGGTTGGACATCATATTTTCATTTTGAGTTTCCATGGCAAGCAGGGAGGCAGAGCCTGGAGCCTGAAAGGGCAGGCACGATTTTCTCATTTAGAATGGTAGAGATGGGATGGAGTCCCAGATGATGGAGCTTGGTGCAGTCGAGGACGTCGAAGTCCAATGTTAGGAACCATCACGACCAAAGGGGAGGATGAGACCCGAGAGGCGGGAGGATGTTGAGCTATCACCATTCAGAATGGCGAAGACTCCATGAAAGTTCGCAGACCAGGACTCGGCGAGGTGTCAGAGGAGTTTGAGCACCAAACCAGATGGAAAAAGGTGGAGTAGGCCCTGAGGCTTGGGAAAAGGGGGTAGGTTCGCTGTTCAGAATGGCGTAGACTCCACGAAAGTCCATGTATGGAAGTCCGTAGATCGAGACCTGGGGTCACAACAGGTGGTCAATATTTTCAAGGCAAATGCCGAAGGGAAAATTGCAAGGTGGGGCTTGAGAATCAGGTAGATGGGGTCCCCTCATCATTCAGAATGGCGAGAGCCTAGCGAAATCCTGAGAACGGAAGTCCGAGAGTCCGGACCCAGGAGGCTAAAACAGAGGCTACCTTGAGAGTTTAAGTTTGATGCTAGACGGCGAACCAGTGGTGGAAACCAGAGGATCCGGGCCCGAGAGATGGCGTGGCCGCTTTGAAAAGGATGCTGAATTTTATTAGTTTTACTAGCAAAGTAGAAGCCTAGGTCCACGCGCTATGAACGCCCTAAGCGAAGAAGAGCCGCGCACTAGCCAACTTCTAAGTTGATCTTAGGGGGTGATTTGAAGGTTTCTAAAAGATTCTAACACATGGGTTTTGTGCATTGTCTTATGTTTTACCTTTTAAATGCATTTTTTAACCTGTGTTGTTCATCACTTTAAGCTTTAAGATCATGAAAAACTCTCAGGAGGGAAAACAATAAACCTACCTTGGACACCTGATGCAGCAAGGCGCAAAATCCACTAATGGTCGGCAAGTGACGATAGCGGATATGAGGGTGATGATTGACAAAGATAGTGATCCTCTCCAACAAGTACTCTAATCCTTCTCTACAAACCTAACAAGTGAGAATGACAAGTTGCTCAAGATATTTACACTCCCACTGCCATTAATGAACGCATTGAATGCCCATACGAAGGACAGTTGGGTTGGTGAATTCAAAATTCACAGATGACGGCGGGAGGTCTGGGGTCTAGGATTCAAAAAGACTCGTGATGATGGCCATTTGAAATTCATTTTGTGCACCAATGGCCGAGGGGATCTCACGGCCCAGAGGTTGGAAATCCAAGGCAAGTTCGGCATTTTGGAAATTTATCTCAAAAACCATCGATGGTGAAGAGGAACTCGGGCCTAGAGGGTGGAGTTTCGTCGGAGGTTTGCTGTTGAGAATGACGAAATCCTCATGGAATTGTGGGAGTGGAAGTCTAGAAGGTCAGGTCCGAAGGGGGCGAAAGAAACCAAAAATTTCTTGCAATTTTTACCAAACAAAAAATAGTGATCCGAGACCTAGGGTCCGAGAAGGTGGAAGCCTTCCTCCATTCAGGATGGCGGACATGAAGGGGAAAACTGGCCAGGGAAACTCAGCGAGGTTGGCCCTATAGGCGCCAAGGCCGCTGGAAGAGGAAAACTACCAAGGAGACCCCACAAGGCACCAAAACTTGACAAAATTAAAAGGGAGAAACACGCTCAACTCAAGATGAGTTTTTGGAGGTATGCTGACCACCTAGGACACTAAAATGGGGCACGCAAAATGAGGCAACAAAAATGACCTGACAAGATGAAAGAAAAATAGGTTCCCCATTCCGAACGGCGCATGTGTGTTGAGGGCACAACATATCTCTCATTAGATTTCTCACACATGTGGCCACCATGGAAAGGGGTAGCAACCCAAATTAGGATTGAAAGTGAACCTCGTCTGAAATATATGATCACTGAGTATGATTGTCCCAATGAAGTAGCCTATTTTGAGACCAAGAAAGGAGTGTATAAGAGGGAATAAATTTTGACCTTTTCAATATTTAATCCCAATTTCCCTCAACCTTTAGAGCACAGTGACCCTGTGACCACTACCAACCAACAAGATTTAATTAGAAAATTGCAACAAGATAGGCTAGTTTTGGGAGAAGAGGTTGATTTATGGATTTTTTTACTCCTGAATTGGTGCAGGGTCCATTACCAGAGCCATTTTGAGCTGACCTATAAACCCTATATAGAAATTTTGAACCTTGAATGTCAGTCAAAAGATACTTGCGAACAACACCCCAAACATCTTTGTATCAGTTTCCATTTGAGGCTAGAGATGCAACCATTTTGACATGAACCAATAGTACCTAGGAAGAAGTCTTTCCCTAAACCAGACATACTCAAGTCCTATTTTTTGATCTATGAAATAAGGCTGAGGAATCTCAAAAAAATTCTAACACACCCATCCCTGCTAACCTTCCAATTCCAAAGGGGTTGATCAAAACAATAGCTAACTATAAAATTGTTGATCAAGATCATATGCAAGAAGTAGTTTATGCACATGTTTTAAATCTAAGTGAAATATCTAATGATCATCATTTATAGCAGTCTCCTAATCTCGATATATTGAACTAGTCTGAGCTGTCACCTATTCCTCTCAAGAAATTACCCATAGCTCACCCGAAGAAAGAGATCCCAACCCAGGAGCAATTGTGGATCCTTAAATTTGATGGATCCAAGTTTAAAATAGGGAGTGGAGTTGGAGTTGAACTAACAAACCTGAAGGGGAAAACTTATTTTGCTTCTTATAGGCTGCAGTTTGGTTGTACTAATAATGTTGTAGAATATTAAGTGCTTGCTAGGGGACTTATGTTTGCACATCATAAGAAGGTTATAGCTCACATAGTCATGTGAGATTCTGAGGTAATTTTCAAATAGGTTTTCAACCAATACACATGCCATAACAAGAGGTTGGTTGCATACAAGAATAGGATATGGAATTTGATAGAAGACTTTGATGCTTTTGGAATTAAATTTATTCCCAGATAAGATAACTAGATTGTGGATGCATTAGCAGTTGTTGCTACTACCTTGGAACCCATGTAGGACTCCACGTTCAAGAGATTCTCAGTGGAATTAGTCTCAATCCTAGCCATCCCAAATAATGACCAAAATTTCCAAGTCTTTGATGACGATCAACATATATGTGCCTTCCTAGCAAGTTTAGATGTATTTGAGGGGAAAATTATCAATGAATCAGATAGAGATTAGAGAGATTGGGATCCTAAAAATTGTGACACAGAGGGAATAATTAATCTAAAAACCAACAACATTCCTAAGGGAATGGTAGCATTTGAAAGAATCTTTGATTCTGATCCTCAAGCCTGTGAAAGGTTACCTACAGATAGTGATGGAAGGAAGTACGATTCAATCAACTTGGTAGATTCAGGCCTTTAGAAAAATGTATGTATTGGAAAAACATGCCCGAAGCACATTCGAGATAAAAAACCAAAAGTATTGAAAGCGGATATCATAATGATTGCTTAGGGGTATGAAGTTTTGAAAAATATTGATACTTCAGTAATAACACATATTATCCCCTTGAAACCTGAAGTGAAGCCCTTCCGTCAAAAGCACTACCCAGTGAATGCCCTAATTGAAACCTTAATTCTTAAAGAGGTATAGAAGCTACTATTAGAAAAAATTAATTTTCCAGTAAGGCATTCAACCTAGGTTGCTAATCCAATCCCTACCTAGGTTGCTAATCCAATCCCTATTTGTAATAAGAGTGGGGAAATCAAATTATGTGTTGACTTTCAAAACCTCAACAAAACTTTAGAGAAGAATAATTACCTGCTTCCTTCTCTTGATGAGGTGCTATAGATAGTTAATGGCTCCCAGATGATGTCATTCCTAGATGGTTATTCAAGATACAATCAAGTGCTAGTTAACTATGTGGACAAAATGAAGACCGCCTTCACTACCAAGTGGGGTCATTTGCCAATTGGAGGATGTTGTTTGGTGTTACTAATATTGGAGCCACCTTTCAACACGTAATGGATGTGGCATTTAAGTACTTGGTAGGTAAGTGTATTATCAGATATTGGATGATCTAATTATATTTTCCAAGAATAAGGAAGACCATGTTGTAGATTTTTCAAAAGTCCTTGGAAAATTCATAAGTGACGACATATCCCTTAATCTAAAGAAGTGTGTGTTCAAGGTTTCAAAAGGGAAATTACTGGGCCACATAATATTAGAAAGGGGAATTTCAATCAACCTAGATAGAGTAGAATCCATTTTGAAGCTGACCATGCTAGGTATTAAAAAGGAAATGAGGTCTTTCTTTAGGAAGATAATTTTTTTAAGGAAATTTATAACTAGGTTTATGAAGATCGTCAAACCCCTTAATGAAATGATGAAGAAGCATTAAAAGATTGAATGGAGCAATGAGGCTAAGTCTTCCTTCTCACAAATCAAACAATCTATTTTAGAGGCACCATTCCTAACCAACCTTGATTATTTGATGCCTTTCTACATTTATTCCTTCGCATCTGATCATTTGTGTGTTGCTATTTTAACACAACATAAGGGTGAAGGAGATGAGAGGCTGATAGCTTTTATGAGTTCTCCATTCAAGAATGTTGAAATTAAATATCCACCCTTGGAGAAACATGCCTTCACACTGGTACGAGAAGTCAAGAAGTTTGGACACTACATTACTCGTAATTAGATCATTTTGATAGTTCCTGACCCTATTGTGAAGTCCCTTCTTATGCAAAGTGAGTTGGGAGAAAGATGAGGAAAATGGATGGAAATTTTGCAAGAATTTGACCTTGAAATCCACCCGATGAACCTGGTCAGAGGACAAGGCTTATCTAAGGCTATGGATGATGTTGATACCAAGATTACCTGCCAACAGTATTTTGTGCAATCATTCACAAGAGATCCCTAGTACATAAATTTGATCTTCTTGCTATTGAATAAAAAATGTCCAGATGAATGAATACCACCCAAAGGAGAGCATTGAGACTAAATATTTCCCATTATATGCTCAAAGGGGCAACTTTGTACAAAATAAATTTTGAAGGTGTCTATCTATGCTACCTTGATCAGCAGCAAGCAAAACAAGCCATTGTTGAATTTCATGGTAGACATGGTACTAGACATGGTTTTGCTAATTCCATGGCACATCAAATTGTTAGATTGGGTTATTATTGGACCCATGTGTTCTGTGATGCTCACCAACATGTTAGGACATGTCATACATGTGAGACTTCAAGATCTAGGGAACACAATTTGATGATTCACCTACGACAAGTATACAAGGTAAGACCATTTTCCCAATGGGCATTAGATTTTGTCAGCATGATTAATCTAAATTTGTCTATAGGTTATAGGTTTATTTTGATGGCAATGGATTATTGTACCTGTTGGACTGAAGCTCAACCTTGTAAGAAAAACACCACTGAAGTTATCATTAAGTTCCTAAATGAATACATTGTTACTAGGTTTGGAGTACCATTCACCTTGGTATGTGATAATGGCCCTACCTTTTCTTCTACAGAATTTATTCAGTGGTCATATGATCATAAAATTGTGTTGAAACATTCTTCTAATTACTATCAATAGGGTAATGGAATTGCAAAGTCTACTAATAAAAATCTGTTGGAGGTAATTAAGATGTTACTAGAGAGCAATTCTAGGGATTGGCACACATAGCTGAGATTTTCCTTATGGATAGATAGAACTAGAATAAAATTTTCCTTAGGAAACTCACCATTTAAGTTAGTATATGGCCAAGACCCAGTCTTACCTATTCATCTACAGATACCCACTCTTTAGTTCCTGCAAGAGTTTTATTCTAATGATGATAGGATAGAGGTCCAACTGACTAGTTTACTCAATTTGGAAGAACAAAGAGATGCTGCTCTCAAGTAGTTTTTCAGACATCGGGCTATTGTCAAACATTGGTTTGATAGAAGAGCTAAAATTAAATCCTTCAAAATATCAGACCTTGTGTTGCTATAGGACAAAGTCAGGGAAAGGAAAGGTGATCACTAGAAGTTTGACCGACTTTAGTTGGGTCCATATCAGATTGCCAAAATCCTTGGTGAGAATGCCTTCTAGTTAAGCACTTTAATAGGAGAACCTATCCCATTGCCTGTCAATAGGCAGTTTCTGAAACATTATTTCAACCCATGAGGGTTTGATAGTCTTCTTAGTTTTATATATGTAATTAGTTGTTTAATGGCTCTTGGTTCATGCATTTGTTTGTTTTTTTTGTTTTTGTTCTTATTTGTGTTTCTTTACTCTCTGTTTCTAGGAGACCTTCATTTTCTCCAATTTGGAGTGAAGGGGTAGTTATTCAAAGTATACTAAAGGTACTAGGAGAGAAATTGGTTTAGGTATTTTCAAGTATGTGCATGTTGAAATATTTCATTTCAAGACTTGTATTTTGTGTTCATTTTTAATAACAGTCTAAAAGGTTAAGAAAAAACAAGTACATTGTAAGTGATCTCATAAACCATGGTTGAATCTATCACATAGTAGATAGAATCATATGTTTTCATAAGGGATTATTTGTCTTGGGGTGACTATATTCATGATTCAAATGAAAAATTTGAGTCCTTAATAGTCATGAGCTCCACCATAGTTCTCAGCACAAATTTTATATTTTTACATCTGAGTGTTGAGGAAAGATAAGAAAAGAGTTTCTCCAAGTGGGTATGTGTAGGATCATGATGGGCCAAAAAATGGCAATATGATGGGTATGTGGCTGATGACTATTTTTTACCCAAAATTGATGAAACAAAAAGTGTTTTTAAAGGAGATTCTCAACTTTCCATCGATATAAATTATGCTTTACTTTGAATTTAATAAGTAATTATTATTCATTTTCTATTCAAATTATGACTAAAGTCCTAATTCATAGGCTGATTGAAAAACATCTATAGTTTTCAAACAGTATCACATTTTTTAAATCCAAAACATGCATCAAATTCTACGCTTTGCATACTATAGGATTAAAAAAATAAAAATTGAATTTCATGAATTTGTGACCAAGTTAAGGTGGTCAGACATATGAGTTTTTATATTTTTAAAAAATTTGTAATAAGAAAATCATAATTAATTATTTACTTGGAAAAAAATTACAAAAAAATATGCATCACATTGGGACATGAGTCCTCTACTTATATCTAAAATATTATCATTTTATTGTGGTTAGGGTGGTCAGACATACACCTACTTATTTTTTCCCTGAAATTTAAGTACCACTACATTGAAATTTCAAATTTTCACCATATATATATATATATATATAACCTAGTAGTTTAGAAACTACATTCAATTGCTACAGATTCTATTCTTACATATTTTTGAAATAATATAGATAAGTAATTCAAATTTTTATGTCAAGTTGCCTAAATCTGATTTTTCTGAATTTTTTGCCACTTAAGGTCCTGTTTTTTCCATGATGATCTTGCACATACCCAAGTAAAGCCCATTTAAAAGAAAAGAAAATAAAAGAAAATAATAAAGGTGGAAAATTCAATATGATAAGGGTAATTCAAGTATCTCTATCGGTGGTATGGACACCTAGTTGGTAGTAGAGCAATGCTTTGAGAGAACTAGAGGTATCTCCATTGGGGCTATGGACAACTAGTTGGCAGCAAAACAATGCCTAGGATATCATTGCACGATAGTTAAAAGGGCTCAACTCATGTAGCTTAAATCTTAATACAGTTATTTAAGGGTAGGTAGAGCCTTTAGGGAAAGATATGCACCATACATTCACACACTCATATTCAAAGTTGTTATTGTAGATTTGCATTTGAGATTCAAACTCAACCTTGTTCATTGTGACTGATCATACTTGAGTTAAAACATTCATGAACCAAAGGTTTTGGGTGACTAAATTCTTTAGTATCTTGAAAATGGGTAAACCATTTTCCCAGCTGAGTTTCCAATTGTTATGCCTTGCATAACCACCCAGGCCATTTTGTTTTTTGGTCAAAAATGTGTCCCCCTTTGCTTCTTTTGTTCTTGGTGTTCTTGTTTGGGTCTCAGGAGTTGTTCTTTTTCTCCTAAGTCTTTGTTTTCTTTGTTTTTTGGGTTCAACTTTTAGGAAGGAACATGCACTTGTTACTTTTCAAAGGTTCAAGTCCCTATTCGTGTCCCGATCCCATCCCCATTATTTGCCTTGTGTCTTTTCTTTGTTCCTTGGAGTTCAGGTTGTGGAATGGCACTAACACTTATTTCTTTGCAAAGTATAAGTTTCTGTACATTTCCCAATCCCAGCCCTCGTGCTTTTCCTTATCTTTTTCTCTGAGTGTCAAAGTTGGGTTTCGTATCAAAACCATTACTATGCACCATTATAGGAATAAGGTCCTACTTTAGATCCAATCCTGACCTCTGCTTGTTTTCCCCTTGTGTGTTTTTCTTGTGTCAGAGTTGGGTTTGAGACCAGAACCATCACCAAGAACTTTTCAAAAATTTCTTGTTCCTATTTCCACCTTGATCTTGACTTGCGACCCTCTTTTTATTTTTTGGAATCAGGCTTCGGATCATCACTTGCACTCAGAACTTTTCTAAGTTTTGGTTTCATCTCTCAGCCCAATTCTAATTCTGATTTTGATTCTCTTTTCTCTTGTTTCTTTGTCTGGTTTGGGACCTCGGGATTTCACTTGAACTTTGCACTTTTTGAAAGTTTGATCTTGTTTCGTGTTCCAATCCCAACCCCTGCTTATCTTCATTCTTGCAATGACATATTTATGATGACCACCCTGATCCTGAGGCCCAACCAATCAACATTTATTGTTTAACTGTTTGCACATTCAAACAAGTTTTTATTTGGCCGCTCCTTGATTTCCATCCATTTTTCCTTGTGGAGTTTGGCAAAGAAAACAAGAGTAATGCCAAGCTAGGGTTTGGGGAGGTTGCTGCAAAGTGTGGTTGTGCTATCAGAATTCTTGGTTGCATTTGAAGGTAGGTGTTTTGCTTGCATTTATTTTCTTCATTTTGTTATTGCTTTCCATTTTCTTTTCTTCTTTGTTTGGTTTCATCTGTCTGTGTTTTCGTCGCACCCTTTGGTGCATTTTCTTCACTCTCGAATCGTTTGGTTCATTGGGTGTTTTTCTTTCCTTGCTTTCACTTTTGGTTTTATGTTTTTTAGGTTTACCCTCCCTTTGTGTTGCATTTTATTCATAGGATTGTTCATCTCACTGTACCCTAGCTTTCTAGGGTTTTTCTCTAAGTTTGGGTCAAACTATGTCTAAAATGATAAATTTGAAGTTTCAACCATTTCAAAACAAAAAATTCTTGATCTCTACATGAATCGGATCCCAAAGGCATAGTTTGAAGATATTGTTACATGAATTTTTTCCTTCATTATTATTTCCCTTCGATTCTTGATTCCTGCATGTATTTTGGGGTAGGGAATCGAAACTCCACATGGGTTTTTCCACTACTTGGTCTAGGTTCCTTCTCTTTTCCAATCCCGACATTGAGATCAGGTGTCGGATTGACACCATAAGTATGTTATAAACTTTTGAAAAGGTACTAATTGAAAATTTGGTTGTGATCTCTGCATTACCATTAGGATCAAAATTATAGTCGACACCAAACCTTGGATACATTTTTAAGTTTCATGCCCAGTCAATACCTCAATCCTAATACTCGAAAACATATTCAGGATTGGAACTCTGATTTCACCTATTTTCACCTAGCATATATGTAAGGTTTGAAGTATGAAAAGGTCCCAATCATGATTCCTGATATCATATAAAGATCGAAACTTGGGAAGCTACTTATACCGATTCATCACTAAGGGGTTGGTTTCGAATCATAACCCGATCCCGACTTCCAATTCAACATAAGGATTGGAACTCAACAAAACCCTTTCCTTAACTTCATTGGTTAAAGTGTTGTTACCTGGTGAGGACCCAATCTCAATCTTGATTCCTGAACACTGTAGGGTCAGACTATGGAATTGCACTTAACGTCTTTGTTAATATACGTGCAGGTGCCTAGTCATGACACAATTCTAACTCCTAAACATTGCAGGATCAAACCACAGATTGATACTCAACTTGTTTACCATTTTAGGTGTGGGTGCCTAGTCATGACCTAATTCCAACTTCTGATATGGTTCAACTTTGTGCTTAAAATGGTTAAGTTCTTGGTTTTGTCCTGAACTCAAAACCCAAATATGTTGAACTCACTTGTTGAATTGGATTTTAGCTCAGGTTGATGTTGATATAATAGGAATGATTTTGTTTAAATTTCTCCTCACATATATCTTTCATTTTTCCTAATAATTTTTAGCATTGTAGGATAACTAACAAATGCCTAACTTTGAAGAGGAAGTACCTACTGAGGAAGTCCCTACTGAGGAAGTGCCTACTGAGGGAACATCTAAAGGAACATCAAAGAGAGCAAAAGATAAGAGATTAAATCCAGAACAAGTGTGTCTTACTTTGAAGTATAAGTTCAAAGGGAACCAAGTACCATCTAAGTTTGAGTCCAAGGTCATGACCATCACTGAAACATTGGTGGGACACATGGATTTGGAGCAGTTCCTCACCGATGCCTTTTTAGAGGATGCTTCCCCAAGAGCAAAGAGAATTTTAGAGTTTGGGCTAGCTCATGTGGCCAGTTTTCCCATTTCTATACAATTTCCTGAGTTTATTCTAATAGCTGCACAAATATACAATCCTACTTAGAGGAAATGCATTGATGCACTGGGTAATGTTATTATTTATTTAAACCTAACAATGACAAGACACATTTTTGATCCTCCTCCTTACTCCAATCATAATATTATGACTAAATTTAAAGCACTTGAACTATGGGAAAAGGATGTGGATGGGAACAAAAATCTTGTCAACAAGCGGTGACTAAAGAAAGAAAAGAAGTTAGTGAATAAAGTGCCACCTAAGCCTAAGAGGTTAGAATTTTCTTAAGATATAGGGGATACGATCATATTACTAGATAGAGTGTTTGGAAAACCAAATTATTGTGTCTTTAAACATTGGATGTTTCCTTTCATCCAATTGATTCTAGATGGAAATAAATACTTGGATTGGAGGTAGATTATCTCATATAACATTCATGACTAGATCCTTAAAGTAATACAAACTAAGACATTTTATATGTCTTCTTATGTCATTTACTATGCAGCAAGGATTGGATGGTTTCTTGGGTTGAACACTAAAGGGTCAATGGATGATGGCCCATATCAAAAGAAGGTTTGGGAACATTATGACCAACTTGAGCTTAAGGAGGTAGAAAAACATTTCAAAAGGGTCAACAATGCCTTTTTATATGTTGTAATCAATCAACTAATAGGTGAAATTGGTTTCAAATTGTCATAGGAAGCTATGGAGTTCATTCGGGAATGGGGGTATTGGTTTATTCAATACCCCAAGTCTACTTATTTTAGATTATTTGGTTTTGATGATCACCCTTTCAAGCTGCCAAGGTTTTGTAGTGATAGATGGATTTTAATCAAGTTTGCTCGATAGGTTGTAGAAGTAAATGCTAATTTTTTCTCACAACATAAGACTATATTACATTCTTTCCCCATGAAATTGGGATTTTATTCTTGTTCTTCTTCAATAAGGGCTAAGCCAACAACCAAGGAATTTTAGGCTCTGAATTTCAAGCAGCACACTTTCAAAATATCCTTTGATCCAAAGAGAAAAATGTATGTGTTGTACCCTTCTCGGTTTCCTCATCATTAGCCACTTCTCAAGGACATTTGGGCCAATCTTCAAGATTATTTAGAAGTAAGAAAAATGGGTTATGAGAAATTAACAATTCCCCAAATGAGAGATTTTTATGTTAAAATGGATATTCCTAAAGGTACTACTGATGATGGGATCACACTTGATCCTAGGTATGATATGAATAAAGTGTCCAAAACGAGTTTGGAGCCCATGAATTGCGTGGAAAAAGAAGAAACTAAGATCTGAAAAATATCATAGGAAGTGCTAAACAGAAGGTTGAAATGGATTGAACTTTGGTTAACACAACCAAGAGTTGGGGTTTCAAAGAAAAGAGGTTCTAGTAGTGAACCTACCTCTTCTACAGAAACAAAATAATAAAAAATATTAAAGAAGGGTTTTACAACAAGGGAAACAACCAAAGAAGAGTCTACTTCAATAGAGGAAGATATTTCATTACACTAGATTGATGATGCTTTGTGTAAAGAAAAGGTTACTTATGAGGCAATTGTTGTTGGGGTTACTTTATGTTTTGGTGCCACACCCTTAGCTGTTGTGCATCCAGGCCAGGAATTTTTTGAAGGACATGATGTTATCCCTCCACAAACCAAGGATACCACTCCTATCATGCCATAAACTTCAGGAACAACAACTGTTGAAGTAGAGATACCTCTTGTGATTGATGTAGTAAAATCACCTTTTTCTTCAAATTTCGAAAGAACCCCATCTAAGGAAGGAGAAGTACTCGAATGTGAAGAATATCTGAAGAAGGTTGAAGAGGAACCAAGAGAAGAGGAAACCAGGTTTGAAATTGGGAGCTTGTATAGTAGAGAATTGGGGCTAAATGAAGTTTTGACTGAAAAAAAGCAGGAATAATTAATGGAAAGTGCCTAAGGGTTAGTTGCTAAACAATATTCTCAAGAAGAAGAATAGAAAAGGAAAATTAAAGAGCTGGCCCGAGCAAAGGACGTTGCTGAGGCACTGAAGAAAGCAGAAGAAGAGGCTCTTGAAAAAGAATTAGAGCAACAAAAGTAGAAAGTTGCACAAGAAAAGGTTGTAGAGGAAGAACTCTGGGCTAAAGAGTTAGAGCAATAGAGGTTGAAAGATGAAGAGGAGGCTGCAAGGAAGGAGGAAGAAATGAAGAAGATAGATAAGATTAGAGCCCAGAATGAGAGAATGGACATGAATCGTTATAGAAAGAACATGAAGATCAACAAAGGATTCCTCTTAGCAAACCATTGAAACAATTTCCTCTACACCTCCATCTTTGAAACCTCCCAATGTTCAATAAGTAACCACTCAACTAGTTGTACCCACTTGGATCAAATTGAATTTAGAGAAGAGGCAGCAAGTGCAAGATCAACCAGTGATGTGGGATAAGATGAGAGTAGTAATAGATAAAGTGAAGTCAAGGAAAAAGCCTCGTGTTGTTCATTCAACCAAGTTGACTGATGAAGGAGATTTGGTAGCAGAAATTGCTACACCTATCACTGATAAAGATGATAGAAAATTGTAGCCTAAGGATTATCAAATAAGCACTGTTAATCTAGGGAAGTGTTACCTATATATTTTTCCTTGATTCTCTATTTGGGAGGTCATCTTCCTTTTTTACTTAAGTTATAAATTAAACTTAGCTTTCAGTGGTCTTTTGTCTTCCATTTCAAACTCGAGCAGTGTTTTGTGAAGTTTGTCAAGCCTCTTATTTCACCACCTAGCATACTTTCCTTTCATACAAGCTATGCCTCGGGTGGAATTTTGTATGTTATTTTGAACATGGGAGGGGTTTTCTTAGGTTATGCAAACCACTTGTTTTGCCGCCTATGAAGGATTTTGCAAATTGAAACTGAATTATTGCTAGTCTAATTACTTGATTATGATATTAGATAAAAGGGTATCATTACTTTCAAGCACAACATGAATAGAAAGCCAACAATGTGAAACATAGATGATCCCAAAAGATATATATTTTATATATATATAAAATCAATTTTTACATTATGCTAGAAAAGCTATAATCGCTTGATTCAAAGGAAAAAACTAGATTGGTAGATACAAAAAGAGGTAGGTAGAGAGAGTTTCAGGTGCACAGAGTGAATATCAGGACATGGATGCCCTCAATAACAACTTACTAGTGTTCCATTTGAGCAGGTGAAAGCATGTTCTTGTGTGACTGGAGGAACTACACGAATAGCCCCAGATCATTTCTCACCACCCTAGTATGTAGTAACACCATGGATTGTTCCAGAGTCTCATCCCGAATGGCTAATGCAATGCAAATGGCATCAACTACTAGCCCGGTCCGTGGATAGTAGCTGAGTCCATTTATCACCATTCTGATGCGGTGATTGAACTTAGGCCTCACCAGACACTCCATTTCCCTCACACTCCAGTCTTGGTGGCTAGAAGTCTTAACAACTGTTTAAATGAATCTCTCTAGCATGATAGTATTATGAACATGAGCTTGGCTCAAAAATTACTTTCCTAGGATGCTTCAGAGAACCTCTTCTTCCACTTCACTCTACACTACAAACACCTCTTTCAATTGATCAGAAACATACCTGAACAGAGGATTGCACTCAATCTCCTCCATAATGATCTAGTCATTCACAAAAATTCCATCACTTTGGGAGCTTTCCATAGTGGACACAATTGATGTTGGGAAAGAGATGATGTTACTTGAATTTATAGAATTTAGGCTAGACATTGTCGTATTTGATTCAAGATTGATGAGATGTGAATTTAATTCACATTTATGATCAGCTTGTGTTGATTGAGTTGCAAATTCCTCATCAGAAACCTCACACATGCTACCATTCAATTTCGTTAAGCATTTCATTTAAAAATTAATGTAATGATTGGTCCCTTGGTAGCTACTGCTCAACTAACGATTAATTTCCTCTGCCGATTTCCATTGGTAAAATTTATGATTGTCTTATCAACTTCCTAATAAACGTCTGGGATACAAGACATCACTAGTTTGCTAGCATCTTTAGTATCAATTCAAATGGATTTAGCCACATTATAAATTAGAAGGAGAACATTGATAAGGGGACTTTTGGAAAAAGAAATATTCTCAGTTACATCAAGGGGTGTTTTCAAGGAGGAATGTAATTAATGACAGTTTGCAATAGTTTCTAATTTGTGTGTTATAAATTGAAGGATTTAAAAGTATGTTAACCTATGTGTTATGCATATGATTAGTCATGTTTTCTTTGAAGAATGGGCTGGTTACCTTCCATTTATTGCAGTTTGATTTAATTATATTAATTTGATTTGATGGTCATTATTTTCAATCTTTGAATTGATTATAGCTGGTTGTATTGCTGCCCCCCACACTAATTTCATATTTATGATTTAGTGTTTGTCACCTTTTCTATTTTCTGGTTAAGAGCACATGTGATTTCTTTAGGATAGCATAATTCCTTAAAGATCTGGTGAGGGAGTTGTACCTCGATAAAATTTAGAGAAAGCCACAGAAGTAATTGTGTGCTTCCAGAATTGTTTGCGAATTCGTATTAGTGCAAATTCAGGTTTAGAGTCACTAATAAAATTCATAATTGAGTTCCATTTTATTCGCTAACAATTTTTTGGCAACTCCGCTGGAGAAAATTAGTTGGAATACTAACAATCATCCTCATGTCATGTAGCAAGATTGTACTTCCATATAATGATGTTTTCCCTATTTTGCAACCAAATTTAGATTGGGTTGGAGCTGAACAAGAGGATTTCATATCACAATTAAATACACTCGTGTGGAGATACAGAAGAAACACAACATATTACATGCGAATGAAATTTTTCTTGGAAGAAGAAGAAGAGTGGGCCTTACGACCACCTGTACCTATGATTGAACCACCCCCAAGACTAATATTTGAATATTACGATGATCCACCTCACCATTATAATCACCAGCCCAACCCACCTCCACATTGACCAAGGGACCCACATGCACATCAACCTCAAAATCCACCCCTAGCTCATCCACCATAGTAATCTCCCTTTCTTAATCTTAATCTAAAGTGAGTTGGTGACTTTGTTTGTTCTTATGGCTTCAAATCCCTAGTGTAACCAAGTTATCCCCCTTGCTTTACCCCAATATCATGATTTACCAAAAAGGTCCTACAAAGGATTTCCCAAATTCTCAGGCCATAATGGTCAAGATCCTGAAGAGCATATTCTAGCTATGACGACTATGAGCGTGGTTTTAGGAATTAAAGATGAGGACATGTTTGTAAGAATTTTTATTGAGAGCTTAATTGAGAAAGCTACTGAATGGTTTAGAGGATTGGAAAAGGGAAGCATCACTGGTTGTCATACCCTTAAGACAAAGTTTCTCTAGCACTATGGGATTCCAACTAATGTTACAACTACCCTGTGTCACTTTTTTCAGATCATGAAGAATAGAGTTGACACAATGAGGGATTTCATCTACCATTTCAACCAGTCTCTCCAAAAAATTCATACTCTAGAGAAGCCTAGCACAGAAATTCAATATCACATATTCATTTATGCCCTTGAACTAAATATACAGTTGTTTTTGAAAAGAGAGAAGATTCAAGGAATTCAGCAAGCTCAACAAGAGGCAGTGAAGGATGAAGATGATTTCATTGTAGTGGGAAAATGGAAATTAAATTTAAACATGAAGGGTGAGAGTAGCCGCAAAATATTTCCTAGGCCTTTAGTTAAAAGAAACCCTACTGTGGAGAAAATGAATTTAACGATCCTTGATAACCTACATCAGCCTAATGAAAAGCATAATCACCCCTGTACTAATTTGTCTTTGAACTTATGTGATTATGTTGAAGTTGAAAGTGGTTATAGCTCATCTAAAGATGAGGAGGATGAAGATCTCCCAATAAAGCCATCATTAACTTTAATCTCCCCATCTAGAAGACTGTCTCCTTCAAAAGTTACCTTGAAAGGTTTGAAATCGTATTCCCTTCTTTCTCCTGAATATGAATCATTCCTTTTCAAAGAAGTAGAGAATAAAGATTTATGTTTAAGTTCAAAAGAAGATGACCTTGGGAAAGATAGCTCTCAAAAGGAAGAAATACAATCAACTCATTATAATCCTCTCTTTGATTATAACGAATTTGAAATTTGTGATAACCCTCTTTTTATAAGTTTGGAAGATCAATTAATGATGAAAGAAGGAGATTGTTTTCTCAAAGCTATAGTTGATCATAAACAGAGACCCATAGAGGGAAACACTTATCCCCCAATTTAAGGGGAAGGTCAAGTTCAACTCCTAATGATAATTGAATGTGGCTCAAATGTTGTTTATGGAGGGTTTAAGTGTACAAGTGAGAACTTTGAAGACCGAGCAACTTTATTAGGATCAATTAGTAGGACAAATGAGATTGAAAGGGAAAAATTGTGACTGTTGGATTAGTGATGGAATTTGATAAACCTTATTGTCTACAAACTACAAGTGGGGATTTTGAACCTTTGGACAGTGTGATTGCTTCTACACATGGCAACCATTAGTTTCATTTATCTCGTAACTTATATATAGGATTTCCAATTTGGGGAATTTTTCCTTCTTGTTCACGAGGTTGGGAGCAAAATGTGCAGAACAATTTTGAAGCAGGTTTTGTATCAGAAAATTCAAGTGAACATACAAAAGGAACTATTAATGTTAACTATTTAACTAATGGGATGTGTGATCAAGTTTGGCCTTTTGAAAAGAAGGAATTGTTAAAGGAGTTTCTACAGAGTGCTGACTTCGTTTATTCGGTAGCAATAGTTGAAATTTGGTGGATAGGTGTACATGCGGTCTAGACAGTCACTGAGTATTGATTCATACAGGAAACTATTTCTCTTAACTTGTCAATGGATTCCCATGATTGTCTCAGGAACCTTATGAGGTAGGATTTTCCTACCATGTACATAGTCAAAATTTTGGTGTGTTGGTAGTCTAGGTGCTTCTTTCCTTGTTTTGCTTGTGTTTGGTTTGTTTTGTTTTTTTTTTCCTCCTTGACTCCATGCCTAATGGATTAGGACAAGTCTACATTCTGGGTTCATTGCTTTGTCGCTACAGTCCTTGTTCCCAGATAGAGCTAGCTTACCTATATATTTTTCCTTGAGTCTCTATTCGGGAGGTCATCTTCATGTTTTTCCTATGTTATAAATTAAACTTGGCTTTTGGTGGTCTTTTGTCTTCCATTTTGAACTCACACAGTGTTTTGTGAAGTTTGAAAAACCTCCTATTTCACTGCCTAGCATACTTATCCTTCATACAATAGGTTTTCCTTGTCATGTTTTACCCCTTTTACTTCCCAAAGTGCAATGTACAAAAAAATTAAGTCACAAGTTAAAATATGGAGACTTTGCTTACAAGCTATGCCTCAGGTGGCATTTTGTACGTTATTTTGAACCTAGGCAGGGTTTTCTTAGGTTATGCGAACCACTTGTTTTGTCGTCCATGAAGGATTTTGCAAACTAAAGCTGAATTATTGCCAGTCTAATTACTTGATTATGATATTATATAAAAGGAGATCATTACTTTCAAGCATAACATGAACAAAAAACTAGCAATATGAAACACAAATGATTCCAAAATATATACATTTTATTTATATATAAAATCATTTTTACATTATACTAGAAAAGCTATAATCGTTTGATTCAAAGGAAAAAACCAAATTAGTAGATACAAAAAGAGGTAGGAAGAGAATGTTTTAGGTGCACAGAGTGAATATCAAGACACAAATGCCCTCAGTATCAAATTGCAGGCATTTCATTTGAGCAGGTGAAAGCAAGTTCTCGTGCAACTAGAGGAACTACACAACTAGCCCTAGATCATTTCTCACCACCCTAGTACACAGTAACACCACAACTTCTTCTAGAGTCTTGTCCAAAATGGTTGATGCAATGTAAATGGCATCAGCTACTAGCTTGGTCTGTGGATAGTAGCTGAGTTTATTTATCGCCACTCTGATGCGGTGATGGAACTCAAGCCTCACTAAATGCTCCATTTCCCTCATGCTCCAGTCTCGGTAGCTAGAATTATTGAAAATAGTATAAATGAATCTCTCCAGCATGATAGTATTGTGAACATGAGCTTGGATTAGAAATGCCTCACCCAAAATTCTTTAGAGCACCTCTTCTTCCACTTCACTCTACACTACAAACACCTCTTTCAGTTGATCGGAAACATGACTGAATAGAGGATTGCACTCAATCTCCTCTAGAATGATATAGTTATTCGCAAAATTTCCATCACTTTTGGAGCTTGCCGTATTGGACACAATTGATGTTGGGAAAGAGATGATGTTACTTGAATTTATAGAGTTTTGGCTAGAAATTGCTATATTCGATTCAAGATTGATGAGATGTAAAATTAATTCACATTTATGATCAACTTGTGTTGATTGAGTTGAAAATTCTTCATCGAACAACTCACACGTGCTTCCATTTTATTTTCTTAAGAGTTGCATTTAAAAATTGATGTAATGATTGGTCCCTTGGCGGCTATTGCTCATGTGATGATCAGTTTCCTCTGGCATGTAAAATTTCTTATTGTCTTATCAACTTCCTAATAAATATTTGAGATACAAGAAGTCACTAGTTTGGTAGCATCTTTAGTATCCATTCAAATGGCTTTAGCCACATTATAAATTAGAAGGAGAACATTGATAAGGGGACTTTTGGAATAGGAAATCTTCCCGGATACAACTGGGGGTGTTTTGGAGGAGGAATGGAATTAATGACAGTCTGCAATAGTTTGTAGTTTGTGTGTTCTAAATTTAAGGATTTAAAAGTATGTTAACCTGTGTGTTATGCATATGATTAGTCATGTTTTCTTTGAATAATGGGCTAGCTACCTTCCATTTATTATAGTCTGATCTGATTATATTAATTTGATTTGATGGTCATTATTTTCAATGTTTGAATTGATTATAGTTAGTTGTATTGTTTCCCCCCGTGCTAATTTCATATTTATGATTTAGCATTCATCACCTTTTTTGTTTTTTGGTTAAAAACACATGTGATCTCTTTAGGATAGTATAATTCCTTGAAGATCTGGTGAGGGAGTTGTACCTCAATAAAATTTAGAGAAAGCCACAAAAGAAATTGTGTGCATTTAGAGTTGTTAATAGATCAATATCAGTGCAAATCTAAGTTTAGAGTCACTACTAAATTCATAATTGAGTTCCCTTTTATTCGCTAATAGGAAGCATACTATGAATTAGCAAATAAACTTGATAGATATTGTTGCCACCACCATGAAGTCAAGGTTAATTAAAGATAAGCAATCTAAAGATGAGCTTAAGGCAGAAGTAAGAAAGATGAAGGGTTTTCTAAAGGAAATAATTTCATCCACTCTTGAGTAGCCTACGCCATTGGAAATCCCTATTTTGATGAGCTGAAAAGAGGTGGATGGTTTGAGTGAAATGAAAAAGAAGGCCACATGGTTTGATAATTGGTTTAATTCCTTTAAATATGACATGGATGAGAATTTGGATGAAGTTTTTAAACATTATATTGGGGGCCTTAAACTAGTTAAAACAATAGAATAATCTATAAGAAAATGGTGGGAAGAGGAAGAGAAGCTTAGGCAGTACTTGGGAAAGCTAAAAGTGATTGCCAAAATTTCTAATGAAGAATTGGTCCAGTCATAGATTTTGGGGGATGAGGACCCTGAATATATTTCAAAGTCTATTAATGTGTCTACTTTCAAAATGCAGAATCTCACTAAACAAAGAATAGCCATTCTTAAGGGCATTCATGAAATATGGGAATAGGCAGACATCTTTGAAGATATTATTTCAAAACTTATTGGTAAAACTCTACCTCCAGATTAGAGAATTGAATCATTGGGGGAAATAAAAGATGCTTGGGAGGAAAGACTTGATAAAATAATTAAGGAAGGAGATACTTCTAAGTTGACACTCATGGATAGGCTGCTAGACATTAGATGTGATATGTGATGGGTAGTCAAGGACATTGGTCAGTTGAGAGAAATTGTTGCTATAATGGAGAATAAATTTGAAGATTCAAATTTTAAAGTTGACTTGGTCGATGGACCTAATGATGATACGTTGAAGTAAATTTTCTCCAATTATGATGAGTATCACGAGTCTTCTCAGGAGGATGAAAAGTGAAAGAAATTGTTTCAGTTATCTTTTATGACAACAATACTTTCATGGCAATTTTTGAGCAGGTAGATGACTATGGATCAAGGTTGGTAAGTCAGAGATAACACATGGTGATTAGCAGAGGTCTAAGTTGGGACTTGCAACCTAGATTTTGATTGAAGAAGTAGATGGCATACCTTTTTTCAGCTCCAACAATTTCAGCAGAGACAAACACTTGGAGTTAACTAGGTGTCCCTATAATTGTGGATCTAGGCCCCAAATTGTGGATCTTAATTTTTGAGAGGAGGAATTGATGCTAATTTTGTCTATATTTTAGAATTCTCTCCTCATTGTAAAGGTTGGCTAATTGAAGTTATATTGGATACCTAAAGAGATATTAGATATAGTTTACTATTTTTACAGCTATTTAAGCAGAGATACTCAAATACTTTTTACAACTTTAATGCAATTAGTTTTATTTTAGAAGTTTGTTAGTTTAAAGACGATTTTGATGAAAAATGGTCATTCGTATGCCAGTGAGCTTTGTTGTGCATAAATGTTTCTTATTTGATGAAAATTAATAGAAGACTCCTAATCTGGAAACCATTTCGTTGCACTATATGTGGATGATATTTCTTGACATTTGTCCATCTATTAATTTTAATGATGAGCTTATGGTATTTTGTTATTGAAAAGAAAGTTTTAAACTAAAGTGATGATGAATGGTTGTGTGCTTTAAATCTGCACTGTGAATGGATGCAATGGTATGGATTATTCTATAGATTATGTTGTTATATGGTTTTAGTTGGTTAAGAAAGCATGAATTGTGAAGTTTGCATGTCTTAATTAAAATAAATATGTGTTCATGTGTTGTTTTTCTAAGCCTTGTTCTATCTTTTGCCATTTATTTATAGCCCCCAAGATTAGATTAGTTCATACTATCTAGTTTGTACTCGTTTACCAATAGGCCCCTTGAACATTATGGTTACATGGACCCTGAATAATAACAACATAGTTGAGAACTGGAACTATAGAGACCTTTGAAGATAGGTGGTTTTAGATCATTTATCATTTTCAAGAGAAATGGAGAAGAGATATATTTTTTTTAACGTTGTTGTGTTACCTTTGACCATCAATACATATATAATCATATATATGTATATTGCATATATTAAAGTTATAAGATGTCTATATATAATTTTAAAAATGAAATTAATGAATAGGTTTTGAAAGGAGTCCACCTTTTCATAACCAAATAATAAAAGAATAAAAAATATCAACAAAAAATTATGAAAAGTGAGAGGGACACAGCAAGAACAAAAGAATAGATAAATTATTGCAACAAAAAAATAGCAAAAAAATAAACTAAATAAGAGGGACAAACAAAATATTGCAATGAACTTAGTGAAACTAAAACCTCCTACTCATCCTTAAAACAAGTATAATATTTTTACAAAGTTGACATCTTCAACTATAGAGCCCCTCTTATCTTTTTTTATTGACTACACATTATACAACTAGGGCCCACCAACTTCATAGTGTAGTGTCGAAAAATGTCATCATGTATATTTTCACACTTGATTTGGGAATAATTAATGATAAATTGAACTTGATATTGCCTTGATCGAGTGTTGTAATGAGTTTTACACATCCACATTAGGTTATGGGCCCTTCTAAGCTAAATTATCTTGAACTTTTCCCTAATTTAATGTTGTAAAGTGTATTCATTTACACCTTCACATTAAATTTAAGATTCTTGTAAAATAATATGGACCTAATCTAATGTTGTAATGTTTTCTACACATTCACATGGGATTTAGGGCCCTTCTAAGCTAAATAGACCCAATTTGGCCTTAATTTAATGATGTAAAGTATATTGATTTACACTTTCACATTAGATTTTGGGCCCTATTACATTTATGACCTTTATATCATCATTAATAGGCCCCTATGACCCTGTATTATGCATCCCAAGGAATATTTTTATCAAAAACCCAAAAAAATCAATAAATAAGCCTAATTTTACACATTCCCTAACATTTTAGAAAGCAAAATAGGCCCTGTGGGACCCATTCACCATAGATGGCGAATGATTCCCATTTATCCTATTTTTGAGGTTTTAAGTGGGAAAATTTGGTTTTAAGTTCACATTTCTTCTATTTCAGCCTTTGGGATCAAATAAATGATCATTTGAATACATTGCCTATATAAACAAGCTTTCAAATTACTATTTCACATAAACATTCATGATATCTTGAGTCATGCAAGCAAGAGTTAAGGATTCCAAGACTTCACAAGATTTTTAGGAGAGTTTGCAAGATCATTTCTAAGGCACTCAAGGGTAGATTCTTCATCAATTATTTCAACAATTCAATATCTATTATCATGTCAAGGATATCAAGAATCAAGCATGTTATTGATCTAGTGTTGTGATGTGGAATTGATGATCCAATATCAAGCATTGTTCTATGCCTATTTTCAAGATCAAGATCTACACCCTTCATTTCCATTTCATGTTGAGTTGCATATTTACAAGACATCATTCAATGTATCATTGTTCATGTTTCATATCCTATGTTATATGTTACATGTTTCATTTCATTTTTCATTATTTCACGGTAAAAGTACAAAGTTGTGTCACACTTTTAACCAACTTATTAGCACAAGTGAATTTAAGTATTTCTAACTAAAAATATATTTTTCTCAAACATATGATCTTGTAAGATTCATTCTAGCAAAGTTAGATATATCCACAACTTTTCCTACTAAAATTGTTGGCTAAATGCATATGTAACACCACTTTGAGGCCATTTTACCAAAAAAATAGATTTATTTGAAAAAATTGATGTTTTAACAATTTATACTCATATAAATAACATTTTTTTTCTAAATATTAAAATATCATTTTGTAGATCCATAAGTCTAGTTATATATATATATATAATTAAATTATTATTTATATTTTTACTAAAAGTAGGTTATCAACAGAAAATATTAGGTTGATTACCATGACAAGGAAAAATAGTGAAACTTATTAAAAATAAAAAAAATAAAAATGATGCACTAGATAAAAGAATCTATATCAAGAGGGTATAATTCTTTTTCCATTTTAGATAAATAGATAATATGAAAGTTGACGTCAAAAGGAAAGAACTATGTTTTAATATGAGCACATTTTAATATTTATTTAAAAATATATTTTATCAAAATTGGAAAAAAATATATCCATGAACTAAAGTTTCAAGTTATAAATACACAAAAAAAAATTGAAGGAGAAAAAGAAAATTACTAGATAGAGGTTGACGTCTCATGTGACTTCATTTTTTAACATTTTTTCAACAATTAAATTATAGTGTCAATTTATGAAAAACTATATTCAAATAATTTTTTAATTTTTTTAAAAATACAAGCATAAAATATACTAAAAAATAAATATTTCATTAGTTTAGATCATTTCAAAATTTAAAACATATATGTCACTTTTTAGTGATTCAAGTTTAAAAGTTGGATCAGTGATGGTCGTTTCCTTTAAAAAATGTGACACAACTTTGTGCTTATACCCTTTATCATTTGGTTTAATTACCTAAAATGGGTTTGACCAAGGTAAACCCCCATTCACTAACAATCAACAAGCTTTTCTCCTCTTTACATGTGTGATTGAAGATCTAGGTGTCTGGGAGCTTGAAGCATCATTGAATATTGGATTACAAGCTTGGATAAAGTTGTTGAAGTTTTCCTCTCACTTGCAAGGTTGCTATCTTCACAAAAAGGTCACCTACAACCTCAAAATCAAAGTTTCAGATCTGAAAACCTAGAGAAATGGATTGAGCAAACTAAGAAGACTAGATTCAAACTTTGAATTCCTGACAAAATAGAACCAGACTAATTCACCACAAGTGGCGAATGAGTCCCACTGTAGGTTTTTTCTAGAGAATTTTGCAGATCTTCAGATACCCTTTTTCCCAAAACCTATTTCTGTGCAAAAATCTAGATCTGGGATTGATTTGCCCAAAATGGCGAATGAGTCCTAGACTAGGTCAAAATGTCAAAATTGTCAGCATTTTGGAGCTCCTTCCAGCCATCTTCAGATTCCCATGTGCACATATTTCATTTCACAATTTATTACTTTTTATATGCATTTCTACATCATTTAATTCAAATTTGCAGCATATTAGGGTTTTGCATTTCATTTATCTTTCCAAGTTCTTACTTGGTGGTGAACCCCTCTTGTAATTTGAAATCATACCCTAGGATACCCCTCCAACAAATCTCTTGCCTCTATTCCACTCTTGGGGTGAGATCTCTAGGGTATCCTTGAATGTTAGTTGGAGGAAAGTGATGTTCTATGTCTTAAACCATAGAGCTCATCCATTTTTCAACTAAGCACATAGAAATTTGATATTTTGGACCATCATATTACATTTTAATATTAGGTGCATAATTTTTTTATAATAAAAATACTAACATGATTCCACTACTTTTTTACATTAAGCGTAATATCCTACAACTCCTCAATAGTATTAAGTATCCATTGCATTTTAGCCTTAGTTTCCTTCAATTGTCACATCTTATAGAAAACATCTTAATTTGTTCGATTCAATTTAGTCTCTTCATTTTGGATATAGATTGATTATTATAATATCAAGACTAGCCTTAGTTTCCTTCAATATAGAAAACATCCTAATTTGTTGACATATTGTTAGTTTGAAGTTATTCTCTTTTTTGTTCACAAGATATTACTCTATTTTCCATTGGATATAGATTGATTCTTATGATCAGAAGCCATTAATATTAAAAATCAATCACCTTTCTTGGAGATTTTATAGTTTAGGAGTAGATTAGATTTCTTCATACTATTATGATCCATTGATGTAACTTGTGCCTTATCTTATGTAGACTTATAATTGGTGAACTAGTAGAGTATCATATTAATGTTCCTTCTTCTCACATTTGTGTATGAAAAGTTAAGAAAGTTCATTTCTAGGGATATACATTTTCATTATCTTATGGTTCATAGTAAAAGGATGTTACTATTAACTTAATCAAATTTCTTGAGAGTAGTTAGTGCATGCTATAAAATTAGTGAAAAATATTGAGATTTAGTGTGTATTAGATGTAGCTATTGACTAGTTTACCTAATGGTACCTTCAAATTTTACAAATTTGAGTGCCCATGTTGAAACTTTTGCTCTACACGCTTAGAAGTGCTCCTAAAATTTTTGCCTAAGTGACCTACTTTGGAGGGTCATAATTCAGAGCTAGTTAATTTTCATGTCAAACCCCCTGGTGGACATATTCATGTAACATATGGTAAAATGCATATCAATTTTCAGCTCCCCATGATGAGTTTTGAAAGGGTTTCAAAAAGAAAAGTTGGAGGGTTCTGGGACTATTTTGCTATTTGTGAACTTTCAGTTCTGCAGAGTGGCCTCCTATTCAAGCTGACATTTCACAGCTGGATGATTTTCAAGAAAAACGGATTGTTTCTCTCCATTCTCCCCACATTCATATGCTCCCTGGCCTAGTTTTAGTTGATAGTTTTACCAGGCCAAAAACAAAAGCAGTTTGTTCAGTTTTTGCATTTGCATTTCTAGGAGTGTTTCAAGGAGGTCAAGTTTGACCTTTAATATCTTGTGATGAATGGAGATTCAAGGAAATACCTCTTGCACACATATTCAGTGGACCTAAATAACCTAGTTTGTCTAGTGGAAGCTTCCCAAGAGGTGATTTGATAGTTTTTCAAGGAGGTGACTTGGTGAGCTTTAATTGGTTTTTAATAGGTGTAGTTAAAGAAAAGTCTGAGTGAGCCACTTTGTCGATTAATATCTTGCACCTCAGGATGAATTTTTCCAATCTATTTTCTACACTAAATTCTAGGGTCAAATGTGCACACACGTGCTCAGTTTCAGGTCCCTAGGATGAAATTTGATGGGTTATTTAATTGTCTTATGACTACAACTGGGTCAAAATTGGTGTTCCAAAAAAGTTTTAAAATTTGCAATTCTAAAGGAAACCCATTTCTTATTTTGGTCCAAAACAACTCTAGCTCCATTCTCATCGAAATCAAAGATCATATGATACATTATTCTAATGCATATCAGTTGTGGCGAAGGTGTCCGACAAGCCAATTTACAAACGAGGTCCTAGAAATCTTAAAGAAATGCAAGTTATGAGGAAATGGGTTTTCTCGAAATAATTAATTATGTCCCCACACAAATTTTCATGGCTTCATGTGTCTCGTTTTTCCTGCAATAATTTTTTCCTATTTGGGATGCAGCTGAAATTAAATTTTCACTCTCCTAATGTTCAAATTTGCACATATTTAAAATATCTTGCATATTTTAAATATTATAAAAGAGAAAATGCACATGAATTAAGGGAAATTAGGGAAAGTTTAATTATTTTCCAAATTTTATAAAGTCAAAACTTTAATATATTGCCTTCCCCGCCAGCCCATGGAATAAATGCTCACAGCACAAGAAGCTCACGTGGAAGCGGGGAGAATGCTGGGAGGGCAGATTTTTATCTGCAATTTCTATTGCAATGCTGATTGGCATGCTATGATCTTGATTGAGGTGTCTCTGATGGATTTCCATCGGATTTGAGCAGAGATTTTTGGCGGAGAGGCTGTGAATCACGTTTTTGGCTTTTTGGAAAAATTTTGGGGGTCTATTTGAGCTCAAAATTGATGATTTATGGTCTAAATTCATCCACTGACCATTCCTAGTTCCTGGGAGATGTTTTTAATCATGTTTGTGATGGATTTCAAGTGCCAACATTGCCAAAAATTCCCCTATATTAGAAAAAACGACCCAACAATGAATGAATTGGGAAAAATTAAATTCAAGGATGTTGATTCTAGTTATTTGTCATCTCGAAAGTTGAGAGCAATCAAGGAACAACTTCGATGGAGAAGATAGATTTGTATATTGACTAATGTATACATTTTCTTGATGCTACCATAGCCAATGAGGAGTTGACGAACAAAATAAGGAAAACACTAGCTCAAAGTGAAGATGCAGAGCAGGAATGAAGCTTTACCCATAACAGGTGAAGAGAAGGGTTGACACCACTACAAGAGTGCAGGGAAGCGGGGGAATATTGGGAGGTGAATAAAGTTTCCAATATTTTATTAATATTTCATCAAACATTTCCAGTGCCTTTTTTAATGTTTATGCTTCCCGGCCAGACTATGGGAAGTATTGCTGACAACAACAGGTGCTCACAGAGAACCAGGAATTGGAGGGAAGGCTATGGTGGGCCCAAGCGAATTTTAAAAGCAAGTGAAAAGCACCCATGAAGTTTTTTAAAATATAAATGTGCACAGGGTAAATTTTTTGATAACCCCATAAAATAAAAGTTAAATTTTTTTATGTTGGGTATTAAATTTTAAAATTTAAATGCAAGGTAAAAGTGAAGGGAAGGATTTGGGTAAAATTTTGTTTCACCAACAATAAAATATTTGCAGCCTTCATCTTTTTATAAAAGGGAAAATATTATAAAAGTGTAATGTGAAAAAGTAAAGGGGCAAGGGTGAATATTTTATAAAATGAATAATATATTAATTGTGTGAGATGTTTTCTTTGTTGGAGAACAATTTTTTCACACAAAACTAGTTTTCACACAGTAGGATGAAAAAAAGAGGTGAAATATTTTGCAAGTAAAGATATTTTTCAACTCTAGAATATAGAAGAATGATGACTCTTCAAGGTGGAGAATCTTTTTCTATTGCAGGGCAGGTAAATGCAAGAAGCATGAATCAGAGTATAGATTAGGGTTTCTCTTCAGGTAGTGGGCAGTTATTCATTAATGGTCCTGAGTTTGCCAAGTGCCTTCTTCTGATGTGCATTTAGGGTTTCTTTCTCCTTAAGTGCAAATTTATGATTCATTGTAAGAGGAGTTGTTCTCGAATTATTCATAGAGAAAATTGTAATACAAATCATTTCGGAGTTAAGTCTTAGGGTATGAGTTTGTCAATATGTATGTAATTTTGATAGCAATACTGACATAATATTACTCAATGGTGCAAATTCAAGGCCATTTTCTCTCCTATGTACTGGTTTTATAAGCTATGAATAACATAATCAAGAGTTATTTTATTTGTCTCCATTGAATTCAAGTGGATGTTTAGTTTTGTTCATGCTTATTGATTCAAGGAATTGATGTAAATGCTTGAGTGAGGCTACTAGTTTATGTTAAACCGAGTTCTAGGATTCTGATAAGAAGTTATGGTTGAGATGTTATATTGAAATACTATAATACAATATCTTCAAAGCTTAGATGATGTTGTGTATTAAATTGTTATCAAGTTGTACAGGTATTGAAGTTGACTCTGTTGCAATGGATGAAGCACTTATCTAAGTGTGTTATTCATGTTACAATATGTTGGTTAATTTAATAGCTAATCATAATTTTAAAACCAATTTTACTTATCAATCTCTATATATTTGTGTGTTAAGCTCAATTTATTATATCTCTCATGTTTAATGTGTGCACTATCATGTAGGTCCACCAAACCTTTAGGGTACTACGTCTTTTAAAAAATTGGAGGAGAAACATTTGTTTATAGTGTATTTGATACTTTGGCACACAAGTATCTGTAAATATACTATTGGGATTACCCTCCTAGGTTTAACAAAGGCTTAAGTGTAGGGGAAAAAAGGTTATAAATCAAGCTCTCATTTGTTGGCCAGTGACCTTGAGGTTTCTTAAGCATAAGGGTTGGCTACCCTTTAGAGGATTTCAAGGCTCTAGTAGAAAAAGAACCAACAGATTGGCGACTTTGTTGGGGAGAATTTGAGAAATATCTAATAGAAGATCATCTAGCCTTAAGATTCATTGAAGTTTCAAAACAATTTGTAACCAAAGATTAAAAATTTTGGACTCTTATTTTCCCATCTGAGTCACCAACAAATTGGCAACGCAGCTAGGGAGAAGTGAATTATTTAGATAATTTTTTCCTAGAATCTCTAGTGCAATTTTATTGAAGTCCATTTGGAAAGAGTCAAAAAGAAAGAATGATTGGTTCAGATGTTGAAGAAGTTCCAGATCTATAAATTGATTTGTAGCAGCCCAAAATTAAAAATACTATGAAGAGACTCTGCTAGAAGAACTCAAAAAAATTATTTTCATTAATGAAGATATCCTTGCTTCAAAGGTTTTCGTCTTGTTGAAGAGGTGGAAACTCTGCTCTACAATTTATACACATGAAGGGCTGCTAATTGTTATTGTGACCGAAAAAATCTCTATTCAAAGTTGTAGTAGCTAGAGATGTGAAGGTACATGAAATTCTATGCATACTTTCATTGTTGGACCTGTCATATTGAATGTAATTGTTGTTCCATTTAAAGTATTTGTCTAAGTACTCACAAATTTTCTAGTATGGATGGTTAGAATGAATTTGTATATCCTATGAATTTCTATCCATTTGCATTATCATATGTTTCAAGCCCAAGTTACCACCATATTAGAGATTATCCTAGTGATCCTTTATCTAGTCATGGTTATGATTATGCATAATTAGTTAAACCCAAATTTTCATACATCTATTGATTACCAAAGGGAAATAGGCATGCAATTAGAAACCTTAATACATGTTGTCAAAAAGATTTAGATGTATGATAATCCTCAAACAATTTACACCACAAAGTGCATGAACCCAATTGTGAACAAGCCTAGGCTAAGTCAAAAATGGAAAGCTATGTTTGAGAGGAAAATTGAAGAGTTGAACAAAAGGCACCTGATGTCTCTACAAGCCTAGTTAGGAGATATTAATAATAGATCTACTATCCAAATTCTTGCACCTTTTGTCAATTCTTTTGATCCATTGTATAACCAATTAGACTTGTCATGGGTTGGTTACAAGGTTGGAAGTATGCCAACTTGAGCTTATAAGTAGATGCCTAGATTTAATTGATGCAATGCGTGTGAAGGAGAGGCACATGTCCAAAGTTTTTATAGCTTCATGGTGAAAAATTCATTTGGAGATCAGGATATGTGGATGATATTTTTTGTTAGATCTCTTGAAGCTAGAGCTAGGGACTGGTACTTAAGTTTTCTTTAGAAGTCCTTTCCTTGCTGGGATAAACTAATGAATTCTTATATAAAAGAATTTGTAGAAGAACCTTCTGACCTTGTCACAAGATTAAAGAAGATTAAAAAACAAGATGAAGAATCAAGCATTGCTTTCAGTTACAAATTTTTTGTTTCCCTTTCACTAATCCCTAAAAATTTCAAACCTAGTACCTCAAATTGCATTCATATGTACTTTGAAGCTTTTGAGGAGGGATCTAGTGCACTGTTAAAGGATTTTAGAATATTGAGTATGCAGATGGCTTACACATGTTTAGATAATATGGGGAAAATGAGGAATGAATAGGTGCAAAGTTTGTTGTCTTCAATTGTGGATAAAAACGCTGATGGAATTAGTAGATGTGTGAATAAAAATGATCAAAAGTCTTCAATTTTAAATATAGAAAAGTGCATACTTGAGAAGGAAGAAGTTAAGAGGGATGCAATGTATACAATTGATGTTCATGATAGTGAAAATATTTGTGTTTATCCTCAAGAGGATGTGAATGACCAACTCAATGATGAAACCCAGTCCAATGATGAAATGTAGAAAGATGTAGATTGTTGTCATGACAGCCCAAAAGTAAGCAAGAATGAACGAATGGACAACCTATTTTCTATGACAGATTGTGACCATGCTTTTGACAAGGTTATTCACGATTCAATCTCCTCTGATTGGGAAAATGCAATTTATGATCAGCCCATTGAGTTTTCATATTTTGAGGATGGTGATATCATGGTACATCCTGATTTACAACTTGGTAATGCATGCAGTTCTAGTGGAAGTCATGAAGAGGAAGTGGTTGAAAGAATGGATTAGAACAATGATCTATTTAGCAGTGAACAAATTTCAAATCTATTGACCACTGAATATCGAAAATATACACATGTGAATAACCCCAAGTTGTTTTGTGTCACCCATGTTGATTTTGATAGTGATGATAATATTCACTATGCAAGATATGATGCATGTGTGTCTAATCTTCCTTCCAGTTATGATCCAGACTAGTCAACATGATGATAATGTGGATAAAGACAAGCAACCATTTGATTGTAATGATGTATTGTATGATGAGTATGAAAGTGTGCAAGATGATGCAAATTCAGAAACTTGTTTTGATGAATTAGAAAAAACACATAACCATGAGGTTTGTCTATCTGATAAGCCAAGTTTTGAGAATTTTAATGTAGATTTGGACAAGTGTTCATTTGCTGACTTGAATGATCCTAGTTATGAGTTTTGTAATGTTGTTGTGGATGTTAATTTCAAAGAAAAATCAGATTATCTTTTTGAATCAGAGTTGCTCACTTTTGAACAAGCTTTGGATGCTAAAGATGTTGGTATGTTATGTTCAAAGGATAACAAAGTGATTAAGAATGGGGATAAGTTAAAGATTTTTGATGATTCTCTATACTAGCATGATGGAGGATAGTTACAGTGTATGCCAATGCATGAATGTATCTTTTTACATACACTTGGAGATAGTTTGCATGATGTGCATAATATTTTGAATAGTTCCTATGACTATTTCACTTTTGACATGCAAACTAACAATCAAATTAAGCTTGATAGTACTAGCCATGTGGCAGAATATGAGTGCTACCTTTTTCAATTGGACGAAGTGTTCATAAAGTATGGCAACATGCAAAACATTGAAGAATGTTGGTTTTAGCTTGAGAATTATTTATATGATAAATATCATAAGTTGTTGCCACATGAAAATTAGTATTTTAAGAGTATGTCTAATTTTCAAATTCTTAGTAAGTTTGAATATGTTGATAATGTTGTATATGATTACTTATTGGGATATCCCAACATGTTTAATTAGGAAGATTACAGTGATATTTTTAGATTGGTTTAGATGAAATGTGATGAGAACTTCATCTATGATAGAGGTAAGAAGAGACCTATAGTTCTTGGTGGCCTAGGGCCATCAAATGTGGTTTGAATTATCAAACGAAAGTAGTGGGGGGCAGAGATGACCTTTTGACTTTGACACCCAATGAAGAAGGCATCCGGTTTGAGGATCTAAATTCTTGCTATGCCCATGGAGGGCATATATCCCCAATCAGAGCCATTGATGGCACCTTCAAATTTTGAAAATTTGAGTGTCCATGTTGAAAATTTTGCTCTGCACACTCAGAAGTGCACCTAAAATTTTTTCCCAAGTGAACTACTTTGGAGGGTCATAATTTGGAGCTAGTTGATTTTCATGCCAAACCCCTTGGTGGAAATATTCATGTGACATATGGTAACATGCATGTAATTTTTAATCTCCCCATGATGAGTTTTGATAGGGATTTGAAAAGCCAAGTTGGAGGGTTCTGGGACTGTTTTGTTGTTTGTGAACTTTCAGTTCTGTGAAGTGGCTTCTTGTTTGAGCTAATATTTCACAGCTAGATGATTTTCAAGATAAAAAAATTGTTTCTGTCCATTCTCCCCACATTCATATGCTCCCTGGTCTAGTTTCAAAGTCTCATGATAAGATTTGATATTTTTACCAAGCCAAAAGCAAATGCAGTTTGTTCAGTTTTGGCATATGCATTTCCAAGAGTGTTTCAAGGAGGTCAAGTTTGGCCTTTAATACCTTGTGATGAATGATGATTCAAATAAATCCCTCTTTCACACATAGTAAGTGGGACCAAATGATCTAGTGTGTCCAGTGGTAGCTTCCCAATAGGTGATTTGTTATTTTTTCAAGGAGGTGACTTGGTGAGCTTTAATTGGTTTTTAACATGTGCAGTTGCAAAAAAGTATGAGTGACCCAATTTGTCAATTAATATTCTATCCCTTATGATGAATTCTTTCAATTTTTTTTTCTTACTAAATTCTGGGGTCAAATGTATATATTCCTACTCAGTTTCAGGCCCCTAGGATGAAATCTGATGGGTTATTTAATTGTCTTATGACTGTGACTGGGTCAAAATTGGTGTTCCAAAATATTTTCAAAATTTGCAATTATAAAGGAAACCCATTTCTGATTTTGTTCCATAATATCTCTAGCTCTATTCTCGTCAAAATAAAAGATCATATGATGCATTATTTTAATGCATATCAGTTGCAGTGAAGGTGTTCGACAAGCCAATTTACAAAGGAGGTCCTAGAAATTTTGCGACAATGCAATTTTTGAGGAAACGGGTTTTCTCTAAATAATGATAATGTCATTATGCAAATTTTCATGGCTTCAGGTATCCTAGTTTTCCCGCAGTAAATTTTTCCTATTTGGGTCATAATCAAAATTAAATTTTCACTATCTCCTAATGTTCAAATTTGCACATATTTAAAATATCTTGCAGATTTTAAATATTATAAAAGAGAAAATGCACATGGTTTAAGGGAAATTAGGGAAAGTTTAATTATTTTCCAAATTTTATTAAGTCAAAACTTTAATATTGCCTTCCCCACCAACCCATGGAAGAAATGCTCACAACACAAGTGGGGAGAATGCTGGGAGGGAAGATTTTGGTCTGCAATTTCTATTGCAACGTTGATTGGCATGTTATGATCTTGATTGAGGTGTCTCTGATGGATTTCCATTGGATTTGAGCAGAGAGTTTTGGCTGAGAGGCTGTGAATCACGTTTTTGGCTTTCTACAAAATTTTGGGGGTCTATTTGATCTCAGAATTGATGATTTATGGTCTGAATTCATCCATTGACCATTCTTAGTGCCTGGGAGGTGTTTTTAATTATGTTTGTGATGGATTTCTAGTGCCAGCATTGCAAAAAATACCTCAGAAAAAATTACCCAACAATGAATGAATTGGGAAAAATTGAATTGAAGGTTGTTGATTTTGGTTATTTGTCATCTCAAAAGCTAAGAGCAATCAAGGAAGAGCTTCGATGGAGAAGATATATTTGTAGATTGACTACTGTATACATTTTATTGATGCTACCATAGCGAATGAGGAGTTGCAAAATGAATTAAGGAAAACACTGACTCAAAGTGAAGATGTAGAGCAGGAATGAAGGTTTCCCCGCTAGCCCGTGAAGAGAAGGGCTGACATCACTACAAGAGTGCGAGGAAGTGGGGGAATATTGGGAGGTGAATTAAAATTCCCACTATTTTATTAATATTTCATCAAACATTTCCAGTGCCCTTTTTAATGTTTATGCTTCCCCACCAGCCTGTGGGAAGTATTGCTGACAGGAGCATGTGCTCACGGGGAAGTGGGCATTGTAGGGAGGGCTATGGTGGGCTCAAGAGAATTTTAAAAGGGAGTGAAAAGGACCCATGAAGGTTTTTAAAATATAAATGTGTAGGGGGTAAATGATTTCATTAGCCCATAAAACAAAAGTTAAAAACTTTTATGCTAGGTATTAAATTTTAAAATTTAAAATGCAAGGTAAAAGTGAAGGGATGGACTTAGGTAAAATTTTGTTTGCCCAAAAATAAAATATTTACAGCCTTCATGTTCTTATAAAATGGAAAATATTTTAAAAGTGTAATGTGCAAAAGTAAAGGGGCACGTGTGATTATTCTATAAATTGAATAAAATATTCACTGTGTGAGATGTTTTCTATGTTGGAGAAGAGTTTTTCATGTAGAACTAGTTTTCACGTAGTAGGATGAAAAAAAGAGGTGAAATATTTTGCAAGTAAAGATATTTTCAACTGTAGAATAAAGACGAATGATGACACTTCAAGGTGGAGAATCTTTTTCTATTGCAGGGCAGGTAAATGCAAGAAGCATGAATCAGAGTATAGATTAGGGTTTCTCTTCAGGTAGTGGGTAGTTATTCATTAATGATCCTCAGTTTTCCAATTTCCTTCTTCTGATGTGCATTTAGGGTTTCTTTCTCCTTAAGTGCAAATTTACGATTCATTGTAAGAGGAGTTGTTCTCGAATTATTCATAGAGAACATGTAAGACAGAGCATTTTAGAGTTAAGTCTTAGGGTCTGAGTTTGTCAATATGTATGTAATTTTGATAGCAATACTGACATAATATTACTCAATGGTGCAAATTCAAGGCCATTTTCTCTCCTATGTACTAGTTTTATAAGCTATGAATAACATAATCAAGAGTTATTTTATTTGTCTCCATTGAATTCAAGTGGATGTTTAGTTTTGTTCATGCTTATTGATTCAAGGAATTGATGTAAATGCTTGAGTGAGGCTACTAGTTTATGTTAAACTAAGTTCTAGGATTCTGATAAGAAGTTATGGTTGAGATGCTATATTGAAATACTATAATACAATATCTTCAAAGCTTAGATGATGTTGTGTATTAAATTGTTATCAAGTTGTATAGGTATTGAAGTTGACTCCGTTGCAATGGATGAAGCACTTATCTAAGTGTGTTATTGATGTTACAATATGTTGGTTAATTCAACAGCTAATCAAAATTTTAAAACCAATTTTACTTATCAATCTCTATATATTTGTGTGTTAAGCTCAATTTATTATATCTCTCATGTTTAATCTATACACTGTCATGAAGGTCCACCAAACCTTTAGGGTACTGCGTCTTTTAAAAAATTGGAGGAGAAATATCTGTTTATAATGTATTTGATACTTTGGCACACAAGTATCTGTAAATCTATTGTTGGGATTACCCTCCTAGGTTTAACAGAGCTTGAAGTGCAAGGGAGAAAAGGTTATAATTCAAGCTCTTGTTTGTTGGCCAGTGACCTTGAGGTTTCTTAAGTATAAGGGTTGGCTACCCTTTACAGGATTTCAAGGTTTTTCTGGAAGAAGAACCAACATTACCCATATTATTTTATTTCTCTTTAATTTCCTTACTAAGTAAACCTTTAGGAACACCCTCTAGCTAAGAATAAAATCATTATTTTATAAATTCTCAAGCATTGACCCATACATACCCCTATCTCATCGTAAGTCCAACACTTCAATTCATGGCATCCTTTCCTACCCTTATGTTTTGTATGTCTTTAGTATTTGTTGAGACGTGTTTGAGAGTCAAAAGTATGATTTTTACTCAAAAGGGTGTTCCCATGCATATTACCACTCACATGCTTGGATATATTTTGATTGAAACTCTTGATATTATTGATTTATGATTTTTCATAGAGGTTCTAATTGGATTTGATTACCATTTTTAATAGTTTATTGTAACTATTGAACTCAATTTCACAATAGATTATTAAATTTTAATTATAGATTCTATACACATTATCTTAAGGATTTGGTAGCATGGTGTTTGGGTTTTATATATTGATGGCCCTTTCTATAATTTCTATTAATTTCTAAAATTTTATTTAATATTTATTATTATCCCAATAGTTTTCTTCCATATTTATCTTCTATTGTTTCCTCTACATACAAGTTCAATGGTTGTTTATTCAACCCTTGACTAGCACTATACCACAAGCTATCATATTAAATTCTATATACTAAATTCTCTATGTTGCAAGTTTAATGAACAAGAAAATGCAATGTATGTGTAGCATCATAAATTTTCACTCCTACAAATCTCACATTATGTTTGGCTCTCCCTTAAGTTCCTAGACCTAATTATCCTTATTATTTGATCATTTAATTATCATTTTCAAAAAATCAAATTAAATTTGGAAATTAAATTTATTTATTTATTTAAAAAACATTTAAAATTCAAAATAGGCCTGGTCAAGGGTGTCGTCTCCCTTGAGTACCATATTTTGACCCAAATTTAAATATTTTATTATCAACACTAATATTTTTTTAAATATAACTTCATTTGTCAGCCTTTCAAAATAATTATTGTAGGATATGTTGAAATGCATATAAATATAAGTAGTTTTCACCATTTGAACATATAGAAATTTTTAATATCAATTGAGCATCCAAAAAGTAAATTAAGGAAATTAAATAGTAGAATAAGCAACACTTTTATAGTGCTTTCATCAATCAAAATGTTGTTTGCACTGCATCATCAATTTCAGGTCAAAGCATTAGATTGATTCATGTTTGATGTTTCATGTTCATTGTCATTGTGAGTGTAAACACTTGCAGGATCTTCATCAATGTTTTATTTTCTATTCTTGTGTATCAATTGTGTTTTTTTTGAATTAGTGATAGTTTTCTATACTTGCATATAGTTGACCTAGTTTACAATCACAAAATAACACACATCCAATTAATTCACATCACTTCAACCAAAAACAAAAACCAAAGGGGACCAAAACCCTAATCAACCATTTTGGCTCTTCCTTGAGGCTAGTATCCAAGAGGTCTTTCATGATCATTTTTGTGTCCCCCTAATGTTAAAATGTTGAAAAGTGTGATTTAGGCCCTAGAACCATTTTTTAACATTACATTTACATGAACCTGACATATCTTATAGTTGTAAAATTTCAATCTACATGTCTATTTTTATGATATATGAGTAAATTATAGGTTGTTTGAAAGTTTCATTGTACAAAGTGCATTTCATGTTATATAAAACATTGAGAAAGTAAAGCTTTGCATCTCATTTTTCCTTTCATAAACTTATAAAGTGTTATCTTTTTAGTATTTCAAAGATAGATTCACTTCCTTGTAACATCTTTCATTATTTCAAAATATTCATTTATGACGTAATTTTAAGTTATTGCACTCATTTAAATTCTTTAAAACATCAAAATTTATTCATGCATGTGTCTCATATAAACAATTCTAGTTTTCATACATTTCCAAAATTCTTCCTGATCTTAGGCTTGAACCTGTATAGTCTTATATCCTTAAACATTGTATTTCATTTCTAGAATTTTAAACTTTAAAAATTCCCATTCTTGGACTAGAGCACTCTCACCCTTGTCCTACTAATTTCTCCTTGAAATATAGTCATTTTTTTCTCTATAATGGCTATGTAGACTATTTTTTAGAATATGTTTTGCTTCTTTTATCATTATCTATCTTTCTCCGACCATTGTATGAAATCTTAAATGTTTTGAATCTTGTAATTAATTTATGATCTTTGACGTCTTGGTGTTCCATATCAAATAATCCTCTAAGATGTAGTTATAAAATCATAGATTTTCATACTACAACTACATCCAGTGTCAACCTAAGTTTGATAAGTCTTTCACCCAAGGAAAAAAAATTTCACAATCAATAATTTATCCTCTTCCTAGTATATCTTATACATAACCAATAATTTAGGTGGACTTAGAGGTTGATGTTTCACATGCCCCTAAAGATAAGCTCAAACAATTTGACAAAGACATAGAAGGCCTTAAATTACTCTTAAGCACTGAATCCTTAGCTAGAAAAACCATTCCTATTTTTTGATAATCTTAGAAAGTTAATTAATTATTCTTAAGGGATAGAAGTGTTATGCTACCTAGCTCATTTAGTGGACTCAAACATCCCTAAAACAACTATTTATTTTTAAATCCTTATCAATGCTCAAAATCAATTGGGAAAACAAGTTTCTTGCCCTACAACCATACCTCTATTCCCACTTTCACCCCTCCATTCATGACATCTACCACACAATATAGTAACAGGATTAACACTAATTTAGGATTTTATTGTGGGAATCCTTATAGTTTTTTCCTTCATCTACCACACCTCTATTTATGTCTCCTCTCATTAACTTTCAAAATAATAATCATTCAATCATAAATAATGTTCCTACACACTCCATAATTTCTCAAACCATGTCGCCAAATTTTATCCTATAATAAGTCAAATTTTACAAAAATGTCATATTTACAACAAAAAATTTCAAAAATGCACCAAACTCTATCTGGAATGTTAATCCTCCAACATATCTTACATGTATTCCATTATCATTCACTATCTTAAAAATGTGAATTCCACGAAAAATTGAGATTCCTTTCTTTCGGAAGTATACTATAATAGGAGATCCCAATAATCATGTATAAAATTTTATTGCTTTATGTAGTGATTTAATTTTTGAAGATTCTCTCTTAGTTGAAATTTTTCCTATATCATTGAAATATATGGCCTTGGAATGGTTTTTTTCATTACCTAATAATTCAGTTAATTCTTTTACACAACTTGTTAATGATTTCCTTCAGCATTTTCAAGAAAATACTAGACCTCAAGTTACATTAACCAATTTGGTCCATTGTAAACAAAGACCTAAGAAAAAAGTGACTAATTTTATAGGAAGATACCAAGCTCTTTATTTCAAAATTTATATTTCCCCCTTGATGTTGATATACAAAGAGTCTTTATTGGAAAATTGTAACCTAACATTCAAGATAAGATCTTGTTAATGAGATATATGTCATTCACACACTTATGTATGAGGGTATGTGTAGGATCATGATGGGCCAAAAAGTGGCGATATGATGGGTATGTGTAGAGTATGTGGCTGACAACTTTTTTTTATCCAAAATTGATGAAACAAAAAGGGTTTTTAAAGGAGATTCTCATATTTCCACCAATATAAATTATGCTTTACTTTGAATTTAATAAATAATTATTATTGATTTTCTATTTTAATTACGAATAAAGTCCTAATTGATAAGCTGATTGAAAAAAATCTACTTTTCAAATGGTATCACATTTTTGAATAAAAACATCCATTCTATGCTTCCCATAGGATTAAAAAAAATCAAATTGAATTTTGAGGTTTTGACCAAGTTAAGGTGGTCATCGATTTTTTATATTTTTAAAAGTTGTAATAAATAATTCATAATTAATTATTTACTTGGAAAAAATTACAAAAAAATATGCATCACATCGAGACATGAGTCCTCTACTTATATCTAAAATATTATAAAAAAATAATTATCATTTTATTGTGGTGAGGGTGGTCAGACAAACACCTACTTCTTATTTTCCCCTAAAATTTAAGTACTACTGCATTGAAATTTCAAATTTTCACCAAATAGGTTTTATTTATTTTTAAATAAACTTAGGAGTTTAGAAACTAAATTAAATTTGCTACAAATTCTATTCCTACATATTTTTGAAATAATATAGATAACATATTCAAATTTTTACGTCAAGTTGCCTAACTCTGATTTTTCTAAATTTTTTGCCACTTAAGGGCCTATTTTTTCCATGATGATCCTGCACATATCCATGACTCTTCATGATTATGAAATTTTGGCTAGCCAATATGAATTCACACCTTCGTCAACTCCTAATTGTCAATCTAAAGTCATTCCTCAATCTAGTTATCAATCATTGAAGAAGAAAAAAAATCATCAAAATAAATCCATCCCCATCCTCCAATAACATCTAATCACAAGTTGTCGCTACATCTAAAACACCCTATCAATTCACACCAAGAGATAGAAAATTTTCATAATTACTCAATTCTCTTCTTTCTATTATGTGGTAATTTCTTTATAAGAATATAATTCAACTTTCTCCCATTTTTCATATTGATACAACCAAACCTTTGTCTCTTCATTTTAATGTAAAATCCTCTTATCAATATCACTATACACCTAGACATGATACATAAAGATGTATCCATATTAAGCACCAAGTTCAAGACCTCATCGATTCTAATGTCATCCATTTGGTAGGTATGAATGATAAAGGAAACAAATCATTTGTGCCACCTAATCAAAATTTATAAATATTTACCAATCCATTACCAAGTCATTAAACTAACATTTTCAAACAAAATGATAATGAACAAGATGTTGATTACATACCCACTATAATCAAAATGATTGATGTTCATCCTCATAAAAACCAGCCTAATCTCTTGACATCACTTTTACACATATCAACACTTCCACACATGCACTTGATGGTCCTCTTTATATTATTGGTAGAATTAATGATAATCTCACAAAGAGAATACTCATCAATATGGTATGTTTATTAAATGTGATCACTAAAGAGTTTCATTATGTGTATGAACTTATAAAGATAATTATGAAAAATATAAATTTTCACTAAAAACTCATGATGGTTCTATTCGCCCTATGATTGGTTCTTTAACTCTCCCAATTCAAGTTGTACCTAACATTTTGGAAGTTTTATTGACTATAATCTTGACATCGAATCAATTTCATATGAAGTTAGGTCACCCATGGATTGCTTCCATGAATGTGGTTCTTTCAGTTATTCACAAATTTCTTAATTTCCCATTTGCAAGATAAAAACATGGTATTTATCATACTAGATTTAAAGCTTCGGCCCTTCATGTAAATTCTTCCCTTGACTACTTTTGGCCTCAACCAGCCCATCTCACCCAAGCTTGTGAAGACTTTTTATTTTTATCATATCAAAAGTTCAAATATAAGTGTATTTCTCAATTATCTCTTACCAATATCTAGCTCAAGACTCCTCAATCTCCAATGGCTTCGATGGTTGGTCCTCCCACTCCACAGGTCATGAATGAACATCGGTTCAAACCAGATATGCTTCCTTCACCCAAACCATCTAGCATCTATGTTGTAGTTCCCACTCCACCATCCTATCAAGGACCATAAGAAAACCATTTGACAAGGCCTTTGGGAATTAATTTTTTACTTCCTAAAGAAAAACAATCCTTTGTGTAAAAATATAAAACCCCTACATGATTTCCCAACCTTCGATAGTACCTTCAGTTCTTCTCGCAAAGGAAGAAGAGGGACCAATATTGGAAAAAATCCAAATCCCATCTTCACAAGTTGAAATTTTTGCAAGATAAAATCAAAGTGCAAAGTCCAACACAAAAAAAAAATTATGCTATGGCTCATTAGCTTGCTAAAGATAACAAATTCTCACCTAATGACCTCCCATCCACGTAACCAAATTCCAATTAGATACCTCCCACCCATCTATCCTCAACATTGCCCAACCTCACTGCATCTTTGTCACCAAACATGAAGCCAAACCCTACCTTCACAACCAAGACGAAGACTCAAAAACTTACCTCCCTCCCTATAGTGTAGAAAAAAGTATCCCTTTTTCACACTTAATTTGGGAATAACTGACATTAAATTGATCCTAATGTTGCCTTGATTTAGTGTTGTAATGTGTTTTACACATTCATATTAATTTTAGGGCCCTTTTAAATTAAATGGACCTAATTGTGCCTTATTTTGGATGTTGAAAAGAAACAACAGTAATGTCAACACAAAATTTGGAAGACCCTTCAAAAGCATCCACCTCAACAACTTTAGAAGAAAAAATAATATACACAACAAACTTTGATGAAACTGACTATCAACAACCTCCAAATCCAAAAGAAATGAAAAAACTTTATGGAAGATGTTATGAGTTTATGAAACAACTTAGATATAGTGTAAAAAGATGTGCTAGAGAACAAGCTATCTATTGGTTTTTTTTCTAGTACACCCTTAGAATTCTCTAAAGGGTAGCCAACACCTATAATCAAGAATATTCAAGATGAATGGCCAACATAACAAGTAAAGTACCCCAAGATCTTTACACCTTCACTTTAGGCTCTATGGGACCTAGTCCTGGTGTTCCTTATTGTGTTTATTATGATCTATTTTATGGAGAACACTTCTATGCATAGATTAGTTCCTACATTTGCAAATAAACATAATCCGCTAAAGATTTGGCTAATCTTTGAGTAAATAATCATTTATTTACAAGGAACAAAGAGGTATTTCAAACAAATGCTTCATAATTAGAAAATTTTAAGTGAATTGTGTTCTTATTTTGAATCCATGGTCAGGTAAATCATCGAAGCATTCAATTGCAAAATCCCCAAGAAATAGACTAGTGCTTCATCAATTGGGAAATGGAGTCAAATATGCAATAACCAGTAGTACATAAATTATTTAACTTTGATAATGATGGACTATTTTCATAATGCCTTGCAATCTAAAAACTCACAATACCTAAAATGTAACAACTTATTAGATCCTATCCAAATTTCCACAAATCGGTGACCCTTTTTAAGCATTTAATTAACCCTTTGAGTTAAAGCAAAAATAAGGACACACATTCAACTGAACATTTGAAGATAAATGATAATAGCCTTGATACTTTCATTTATGACTTGCAGAATTTTATGAAAGGAGAGTATATGTTTCAGAGATAAGATTCTTTTTGATATCAATAATTTGCATAAAACTAATTTAAGACTATTACACATAAGACTTCAACCCAAGACAATCCTCTTGTTTTATTCATTAGCTTTTTATAGTATATCCTTTATGTACCTAAATTCTACCCAGATCCTATACTGGACTCAAAATTTGACCACTGTAATGAGCCTTGAAATCCCTTTTATAGGATAAGGGAGCAATAAGCATCAAACTCATTATAGTTACATTTCAAATACATTTCATTTTAGCTTAAATTTCAATTTCATTTCAAAAATTCCCCTCAAAGTTTCTTGTAATCATTTGCTAGACAGGGGGAGCAAAATTTTCTTCATTTCACTAAAAGGGAACTAACCAAATGCCACCAAAATTTATCTTTAGCTTCCAACAAAATTTTCATTCCAACCACGTTGAGCCAAAAGTTTTCCATCGTACCAGCTCCAAAGCATTCCAAATTAGTGTAAAAGACAAAAAAACCAACGTACCTAGAGAGTGAAAACAACAACCACCACAACTATAGAATCATCACAACAAAAATTTTAAAACCTAGACACCATCTTTATTAATTAGAACCAGAACCAACACCAGAACTAGACCCATGATACACATGGCCATTGCTCATTTTTATAGAAGGAAGAAACCACTGCTCCTTTGTAAACTATCTCTACCAACCATGGAGTAATCACACCCGCTAGGAGTCTTCACAGAAACTAGGGTAACTGCTATCACTTCCTCCTCTGGTGCTACCGATTGATTTAAGAGCATGAGATACCATTGGTATCTGAAATTAATTTTGATTTCACTATCAAAAAGACTCTAAGTGATAGCAATGGGGGAATTCTTCCTTCCAAAAAAAGATCAACTGTACCTAATCTTCCTTCACATTCCCCTCACAAAATCCGCAAACTCTTTTCCTTTTCAATCTATTGCTTCTATGGTTACAACTCAACTTCTCAATCTTTGGCTACATCAGGTAAGAGTTGGTGTAGATTTCTCACCATGAGCCTTCTCCTTGACCTTTTCTTTTAGAGTTGCAGTAGCTATTGGCATGTTCTGCTTATGCTTTGGGATGTCATCATGATATTTCTACACATGAAATCTCAAGGACCTTCGCATTACTAACATAGAAGTTGTTGGATTGCTCATCTTCTCCAAAAATGCAGCTTCATGAACACAACTCACACTTTTGGAATTCAAAAATTCACACTCTCAATTGCAATGGTGAAAACATAGGCCATCAACCTTCATTTAATAGGAAAATTAGGCACGCTAATCATCAGTTCTTGATAAAAATCACACTAGCAAGCAAGCAATCGACTACCAACATCCACATCTTTATCATTATTTAGCTAGGTATATGAAAATCCATGTATTATTCTCAATGATGATAGGAAATTATTTCCTCGCATGAACCAGGATCAAATTGATCACTCTTGTAAAATGCACACCATTAATGCAATATACTCCACATAGAGTAGAAAAGACTATCACATGCCTATGTTTACTTTTGAATATTGGACGTTGATTTCTAGATGAGATGGAAAATTGAGCAGCTCAGATTACGTAAAATCAGGTTTGAAATCCTAAGACCATGGCTTGCCAACCTCTAGCCAATAAAAACTTGTTGACTGGGAGCCACATCATTTTTTCCATGAGCTCTACCACACTCTGCACTGTGGTCGAGGAATCCATGCATTTATCAATTGTGTACCTCGCAAGCTTTCCAGCGAGCATTAATTAAATTTCACAAGGTGTGTGATGAATGACCAAGATTAGCTCTAACTTTGAACAACAACCATTGATCTCCCCATCATCGATCATCAAGCGCTTGGACAAGGATTAGACCCCACCATGGCAAGGACACATGTCAAAACATTGTATACCTCACACATCTTTTGATGGCTATTCATTAATTCCAGTGTTGTATGTGATGGACGGTGGTGATCTAATATTTAAATCTAATAAGCCAAATTTCTATACATGCTAGAAGTTAGTTTTAAAATGGGGCCATGACTAGGCCCACAATAATTAGACCCTTGAGAAAAATGACTTAAAATTAAGTCTTTTAGAGGGGAAATATGTCACCCAACTTTATAAGTATTTGGTGTGGGAAAATGCACATGGTGACTGTCTTTCCTAGACTTAAGGGGCCAATAGATATATGCATTCAAAGGATCAAGTGATAACTAATTCGATTGGTAACTGACTGAAAGAGGTCAACGCAAAATTAAAATGCCAAAGGGAGGTAAGTGTTTCTAGGTCACACCCTTAATCCATCCTTAGGCACAAAGTTTCACAAATCATGATCCAGATCATGATTTGCTCAAAATTTTGCAACGATTTTGGAAGCTCTATCATTGGCTCATGCTCAAGGACATATACCCCCTATGGGTATAGCAAGAATTCAGATCTGAGGTTGAAGCGTACCAGAGAGAAATCACAAAAAACTAGGAGCTTTCCTAGAAAAAGCAAGCAGACACAACTAGAAAGAAACACACCAAACCAAACATATATACAATAATCATAAAATATACACTACAATTTATCTTCTCAGATGGATCTTTCATTCAATTGGCTCTTCAATCCTCGAATTGGAGGCCCATGGCCCCCAAGAACATAGGACTAATTCTTTCCTCTGTCAAAAACTTTGTCCTTTTCTACTAGTAGTTGATCAACATGTGTATTATGCATTTTTGAACAACCAACATCACCATGATTTACACCATCAATCCTACTTGTTGTAATGTTGTCCCATTAACTAACCTATTCCACAATAAGTTTATCTAATTGAATTGGAAAAGTAAAACATTCACACTCCACTTGATCATGAATTTGGACACCACATTCAATTTGCACATCAAACTAAAGTCCCTCATAAACACTTTAATGTATGTTGGGCCAACAGTCCCCTAATGTACAGAGAGAAAAGATACAGATTCATAAGCACCTTCATTCTACTCTACATAGGTGTTATCCTTATTGGATGTGAGTAAGTTCATAATTATGCCAAGAAGATGAGGGGCATCAACAAAGAATTCAACTACACAATTCATATTGATTAGCATCATAATTCATGCTATTTGCATCCTTAAGTTTCTCTTCACATAGATCAAACAATCCTACAATGTCAACATAATATGAAGATTCATCAAATATTTTCTCCTCTTCAACATGCAACAATACTGCTTCAAGACTAATGTACCCATCCAGGTGCATATCTTGATCATTTAGGAATGCACCCTTTTCTTCATCCATGTATATGTCATCCCTATCATCATGTATGGCTGACAATTCAAGCTCTCTTTCAAGCACACAACCATGTACCATAGGAACATGGGTATATTCATCTACATCTCCCTCAATACTAGCAGTGTATTTAGGATTGTCACCATGGACAGTGACATCCTTATCTTCAAATTCTTCACCATGTGAGCAACTCTCATGTTCAATTAATAACAAAACTAAATTACATTCTTTGAAATCATCTGATATAGTTTTGTCATTCACTTGCGGACCTATGACTTCACCAAGTCTTGTACCACTGCATCCTTCATGTGATTGGGGGAGTTTGGACTCAAGGTCACCATCCTTGAGAATACAATCAGAAAATTTAATGTCAGGTTGGTCTTCCTTCCTTCTTGTCTTGTTTGCATTACATCCCACATGTTCATAAGTAGTATGTGGCCAGAACCCATCAACATGTTGTTTTGGTTGTTTAAGACCACATTCTAACCCTATGTTAGATACATCATTAGAGTTTTCAATAAAGAGTTGGTTATTCCTACACCAATAAGGATCATCATTTTTCATTTCGCATAATGGTGATGGTTTATCATAGGTATGTGCAAGGTCATCATGGAAAAATAGGCCCTTAAGTGGCAAAAAATTTAGAAAAATCAAAGTTAGGCAACTTGATGTAAAAATTTGAAGAAGTTATCTATATTATTTAAAAAATATGTAACAATAAAATCTGTAGCAAATTGAATTTAGTTTCTAAACTACTAGGTTTATTTAAAAATAAATAAAATCTATTTGGTGAAAATTTGAAATTTCAATGCAATAGTACTTAAATTTCAAAAAAGAGTGTCATTAACCCTAACCACAATAAAATGATTTTTTTATATTTTAGATATAAGTAGAGGGACTCATGTTCGGATGTGATGCATATTCTTTTGTAATTTTTTTCCAAGTAAATAATTAATTTTTTATTACAAATTTTTAAAAATATAAAAATCATATGTCTAACCACCTTAACTTGGTCAAAACTTTATGAAATTAATTTTTATTTTTTTTAATCATATAGTATGCAAAGCATAGAATGCGATGCATGTTTCAAATTCAAAAAATGTGATAATGTTTGAAAGCTATAGATTTTTTTCAATCAACCTATCAATCAGGACTTTAGTCGTAATTCAAATAGAAAATGAATAATAATTATTTATAAAATTCAAAGTACAGAATATTTTATATTGGTGGAAAGCTGAGAATATCCTTTAAAAACCCTTTTTGTTTCATCAATTTTGGGTTTAAAAAAGTTGTCAGCCACATACCCTACACATACCCATCATATCGCCACTTTTTGGCCCATCATGATCCTGCACATACCCTCATACAGGGGATTCTGCCACACCTTCATTGTTTTCACACATACCTTTGCTTTCTTAGTGTGAGAATCCCAATCCCTAGAATCATTAATGCATTCAAAGTCATTGTAATTGAAGAGCATAGAGAAATATTGTCAACATCATCCTTATTATTTGTATTCAAGACTATTGATCCACATTTGGAGAACTCTTCACATGAGGAAAATTGTTCACTCCCAAGAAATTACTCCATCTCATGGCTATCAACATATCCTCTACTTGGAGCTAGATATTCCATCTCTACTTCATAAGAAGAACTATAATCAATGGAGGGACAACCAAGCTCCATTCCATCACCTGGGTCATTGTTTGTGACCCAATATCAACAACATATACACCATTGTTATTAATCAAATCAGGGCATGGGACTTCCTCTTACATCTCTTGCATTTGTTCATAATCTAGGACATCCCAAGGATGATAATCATGTGCCACTTCCTTGCCCTCATATGGTGTATCTTCATCTTCATCACTGCTATAGTGAACTATAGGTATGTCATCTGCAAATTAATTACAATCATTATATTCACCCTCACAACAAGATAGATGTTCATGTTCTGATACACTCTCTCCAGTTGTTTTTATTGTCTTTTGATGCTCTTCCACTAGGCAGCCACCACTAACACTTTGAAGCAATACATGTTTTATGTAGACATTCTTGGCCTCTTCGACAATCTTTTCCCAATCAATTACTTGGCAAAAATCACGAGGCTTCAATTCCTCTAGTAATGTACTCAATCTTGTTTGATACACTTCACAAAACAAATCAATACATATTGAGTCTTCTGGTCTAGAATTTTTAGGTATTTCCAACAAAGTATTCACAAACCTGAAGAAAAAATAATAAGGTGATTCCCCTTGATACCTTTTCATCTCATATAATATCTTAGCTAAAGGTGCCTAATCAACTTTTCTTTGATCCTGTGAGCACTTCACTTGGGTCTTACAATGATTCTCATATTGTGGTGATGGAGAAATTGGAACATTAGAAGCCTTGCATCTTGGCATAAATTTCTACTAATTGATCCACTAGTTGTATTTGCATGAAATGTGTTGGGATGAACAACATTGGTGGTTGAATATCCCTTCATCGTTGAATACTTCAAAAAAAATTCAATATCTATAGCAATTTGATATGCTTGATGCAATATTGTGGGCTCTTTGTCTCTTAAGAGGTAACTCATCTTTTTATCAAATGCACCCAAGTACACCACCAAACACTTTGTGTCATTTGGCCTTATGCTTTTAGGGATCTCTCTTACAATTTTTGAAAATCTGAGATTGAAAAAAGGAACTAGCTCACCCTCTTCTTTCTCCATAAGTACTCCTAATTTTTTGTCTAATTAGGATTGGATCAATCCTTTCACCAAACTGTTCCATGAACACTACTTTATTTACTGATCCCATGAGTGTATGGAGGATGTTGGTAAATATGAAAACCAGTCTCTAGCATCTCCCTCTAAGGATTGAACAAAAAATTTCATGAAAACATCTTCAAAGTCCAATTCATAATCACCCATCATATCAATAAACTCCTACAGATGTTTGCTTGTTGACTTATAATTTTCACCATTGAACTTTGGTACCTTATCTCTAATCTTGGGTGGTACAACATTTGGGTAACCAAAAATGTTACCAAAATTTATGGCCCTGTACCTCTTGGTACTGAAATTCCCTTTACACAACAAAGGTTTTCCATTATACATGGTTACATTCACATCCGCATCAGAATGTGCAACTTGACAATGCATTTTCACACCTTTAAAAGGATTACAAAAATTTCTTTGAAATTACACAAGGTAATTCAAATTCCTTTATGCAATTATGACCTTAAACCTTTACAATGCAAACCTCTTATACATTTTGCTTAAGAGCTTACAACATAACATTCTTCTTTATGATAATACATGAATTTAAATTCACATTGAAAAGGCATGCTAAATTACCATTATTATTCCCTCATCTAGCACTATTTCACCTAATAAGGAATCATTTACATCACAAGTATAGAATATTTCTCATAATTTTCTTACAAACATGATAAAATTTTCTTCAATTCTATGAGAATACCTGGAACTTTGCAGCAGTTGTCTAGCTTTCATCTTGAAATCTGTAGATCTAGAGCTTTGATGTATTGTTTTTCAAGTTATTTAGTTAGAGTCACCACCTCCTATTATGAATGATTAAACTTCAAATGAGATGAAGTTTCTTCAAAAATAGAACATGTTCTAGGTTTTCTTCCACAACAGAGTCACTTTCAGATCCTTCAAACTTTGTTGCAATCAAATCTTCTACTAGGTTCAAGAATTCTTCAATATCTGAACAAGATGTTCAAAATTACCACACCATTTGACTCTATGCTACAAGGATATGGAGAATGGAAATTTTCCCTATCAAAGTCGCCATTCTGTTGGTGCTTTTTCTAGTACACCCTTAGAATTCTCTTTAGGGTAGCCAACCCCTATAATCAAGAATCTTCAAGATGAATGGCCAACGTAAGAACGACCCCAAGATCTTTACTCCTTCACTTTGGGCTCTGTGGGACCTAGGAGGGTGTTCCTTATTGTGTTCATTATGATATATTTGATGGAGAACACTTCTATTCATAGATTAATTCCTACCTTTGCAAATAAACATAATCCACTAAAGATTTGGATGATCTTTGAGTAAATAATCATTTATTTACTAGGAACAAGGAGGTATTTCAAACACATGCTTCATAATTGGAAAATTTAAAGTGAATTGTGTTCCTATTTTGAATCCATGGTCGGGTAAATCATCGACACATTCAATTGCAAAATACCTAACAAACAAACCAGTGCTTCATCAATTGGGCAATGGAGTCCAATATGCAATAACCAGTAATACAAAAATTCTTTAACTCTGATAATGATGGACTATTTTCATAATGCCTTGCAATCTGAAAAACTCAAATACCTAAAACATAACTGCTTATCGTATCTTATGAAAATTTCCACAAATCTATGACCCTCTTTAAGAATTTAATTAACCCTTTGAGTTAAAGCAGAAATAAGGACACACATTCAATTGAACATTTGAGATAAATGATAATACCCTTGATACTTTAATTTATCACATGCAAAATTTTACAAAAGGAGAGTATATGTTTTAGAGATAAGATTTTTTTTGATATTAGTAATTTGCATAAAACTAATTTAAGACTATTACACATAAGACTTCAACCCAAGACAATCCTCCTATTCTATTCATGTTAGCTTTTTACAATTATCCTTTTTGTACCTAAATTCTACCCAAACCTTGTACTGGAATCAAAATTGAACCACTGTAATGAGCCTTGAAATCCCTTTTATAGGAGCCTAAGGGAGCAAAAAGCATTAGGATCATTACATTACATTTCAAATATATTTCATTTTAGGTCAAATTTCAATTTCATTTTGAAAATTCCCCGCAAAGTTTCCTACAAGCATTCGTTGAATTAGGGAAGCAAAATTCACTTCATTTCACTTAAAAGGAACCAGACAATGCCACCAAAAGTTATCTTTAGGTTCCAACAACCTTTACATTCCAACCATGTTGAGCCAAAAATTTTCCATCATACCAGCCCCATAGCATTCCAAATTAGTGTAAAAGACAAAAAAACCAACATACCCAGAGAGTGCAAACAACAACCACCACAACAATATCATCATCACCACAAAAAATTTAAAACCCAAACACCATCTTTCTTAACCAAAACTAGAACCCACACCAGAACCAAAGCCACAATACACACAACCACTACACATTTTTGTGGAAGAGGAGACACCACTGCTCCTTCCTCATCTTTGTCTCTACCATCCATCCAATAATCATGCCCACTCGAAGTCTTCATAGAAACTGGGGCAGCTTCTATCACTTCCTCCCTTAGGGCTGCCGATTGATTCAAGGGCATGAGATATTGTTGGTAGCCTGAATCAATTTTGGTTTCACTATCAGTAGGACTGTTAAAGTGATAGCAATGGGGGAATTTTTCTTTCCATAAGAAGCTCGGCCATACCTAATCTTCCTTTGCATTCCCCTCACAAAACCGACAGACTCTTTTCCTTTGTCCTTTGTCGCTTCTATGGTTACAACTCAACTTCTCAATCTTTGGCTACATCTAGTAAGAGTTGGTGTAGATTTCTCACCATGAGCCTTCTCCTTGCCCTTTTATTTTAGAGTTCCAATAGCTATGGGCATGTTCTTCTCATGCTTTAGGACATCATCATGAGATTTCTGCACATGAAATCTTAGGGACCTTTGTACTACTAACACATAGGTTGTTGGCTTGCTCATCTTCTCTAAAAATGCAACTTCACGAACATAGCTCACACTTTTGGAATTCATAAATTCACACTCTCAATTGCAATGGTGAAAACATAGGCCATCAACCTTAATTTAATAGGAAAATTAGGTATGCTAATCATCAATGCTTGATAAAAATCACACGAGGGAGTAAGCAATCAACCACAAGTGTCCACATCTTCATCATTAATTATCCTGGTACATGAAAATCCATGTATTGTTCTCAATAATGATTGGAAATTAATTCCTCACACGAACCAGGATCAAATTGATCACTCCTGTAGAATGCACGCCATGAATGCATACTCCTCGCAGAGTAGAAACATCTATCACATGCCTATGCTTATTTTTTAATATTGGTCATTGATTTTTGGATGAGATGGAAAATTGAGCAGCTCAGATTAAGTCAAATCAGGTTTGAAATACTGATACCATGGCTTGCCAACCTCTGGCCAACAAGAACTTGCTAAATGGGAGCCACATCATTTCATCCATATGGGCTCTTCCACACTCTGCACTACGGTCAAGGAATCCATGCGTCCATCAATCAGGTACTAGGACAAGCTTTCCAATAGGCATTAATTAAATGTCATGAGGTGTGCAATGAACGACCAAGATTAACTCTAACTTTGCACAATAGTTGTTGATCACCCCATCATCAGTCATTGGGTGGTTAGACAAGGATCAAGCCCCACTATGGCAAGGACATGTGTCAAAACATCATGTACCTCGCACAACTTTTGATGACTATTCATTAATGCCTATGTGGTATGTGATGGGCAATGGGGATCCAATATTCAAATCTAATAGGCTAAATTTTTGCACATGTAGAAGTTAGTCTTAAAACTGGGCCATGACTAGGTTGACGAAAATTAAACCCTTGAGAAAAATGACTTAAACTTAAGTCTTTTAGAGGTGAAATATTTTTCCCAACTTTATAAGTATTTGGTACAGTAAAATGCATAGGGTGACCGTCTTTCCTAGACTGAAGGGGCCTGTAAATAGATGCATTCAAAGGCTCAAGTGATAACTAATTTGATTGGTGACAGGATGAAAGAGGTCAATGCAAAATTAAAATGTGAAAGGGAGGTAAGGGTTTCTATGTCACACCCTTAATCCATCCTTAGGCACAAAGGTTTACAAATCATGATCCAAATCATGATTTGCTCAGAATTTTGCAAGGATTTTTGAAGCTCTATCAGTATCCATGTCCCCATCAAGCCTAACATGCAAGAAACAACTCATGGTCTTGGTTATTGTCCTTTCATAGAAATAAATCCATCAAACTAACCTTCACATAGTAGCAACACTATTACAAAAGATTCCTCTAAGCCAACTTTAGCATTAGTACATCCTAAACTAATAGACATGAAACAAATAGAGAAATATTTTCTTAATGTCAATGTAATCTCGCAAAACACTAACGATTTGAATTTGATAGATTTTATACCCTCCAATAAAGGAGAGAACAAACTCTTCCAATCTAAAGAGTCTTTTATAGGTATGAAATCTTATACTAGGCAAGGGGCATCTTTGTCACAAAATAACAAAATATCCTCTACCATTGATCAAGAAGGTATCTTGTCGAGACTCCTCCAAGATTGTTTGATATTCCTCCCTCCAAGAACATGAAATAAATTTTCCTACAAGAGTTAATTTTGTGCATATCATAGAGTTCATGATCATTCTACTAATGAATGCAAGGCTTTGAGTAGTAAAATCAAACATCTTAAGGAGTTCGGCGCTCTTCCTTATGTGGGGGCACCTAATTCCTCTAATTGATATTTATTTTCACTCGAGCATGCATATCATCAATCATTTCAGCTCACCCTTGTCCTGCACTAAGTGGGGGCAAGGGGTTAGGTAGCCTTGTCCTCATATCTCACTTGTCGTTGTCTCTATTGGCTAGTTGATCACCTTTCATGAAAATATAATAGAAAGCTTGGGATGTGGATGACATGCCTTAAATTGGCTTGCATGTGACATACTTATCCATGATGTAGTTTGATTCAAAAACATATGACTTGGCATAGGGATTTCTGAGTAGGATCTCATGTCTTCTTCTACTTTAAAGCAATTGCTCACAGCGATGGTGTTAGCAACCACTTTAAAGTGGGGAAATACATTGATACTCATGATTCATTGTGTGATTTTTTTTATTCTTATGATGCATCCTTTCCTTGGTAGTGTCACTGGGCTTGATTTCCTCCGAGAGCATGATATTTCTTTGAATTGTCCTCTTTTGGAGACATTAAGCACAATGTTCCCTAATAAGAGACCTTGCATGAACTAAGAAAAATCCCTTTCAACATACCTTACACTATTTCCCATTTACAATATCAATTATGTGGCCACCTTGCATAACACATTTTGCATGCCGATGGAGCCATCCTATTTGTTCATGAGTTCCAAGCATATGAAGCTTTACTTGCCTCATGAAGCTCAAAGCTCACTTTTGTGCGGTTCCTTATCAAAGATATCAGGAGGTATAACTTTGGTATGGTTTGAGCAGGAATCCCAACCAAGGCATGGCTTTCCCCATAGCCACTCGTGTGTGTGTGTGAGTACATACCAGCCATGAGTGTATGTTTCTCACCTTCTTGGACTTCTCACCCAATGTACAACGAAGAGTTTTGTTGCCTTAGAGTGAGCGTGCATCTTTAAAAAAATATCTTATATTTGATCCACATCATGTTGGAAAAATGGTCGAGGCTTTATCCACCTCTTTTTTATTTTTACTTGTTGTTCTTTCTTTTAGTTATTGACATTGCATGTTTGTGTATCCTAATTCTGCATATCATACACCTTGTGCATGTTCTTTTTGTGCTGATGTCAGCTTGATGTAGGATTTTGGATCTTGGGAGCTAGACTACCTCCTTGATCTTTGTGATCCTAGAACATCCACATTGGTACACTTGGACCCCTCTTGAATGTCTACTTTAGTGTGAGTTTGAAGCAAGTTCATCCTCCCACTAAAGTGGGGGCTAAATGGAGTCACCAAAAAAGTATCCCTTGCTTAAGTTGGGAATTTTTAATGACAGATTGGACTTGATATCACCTTAATCTAGTGTTGTGATAAGTTTTACACATCCACATTAGGTTTTGGGTCCTTCTAAGCTAAATAAACTCAACTTTTCCCAAATTTAATGTTGTAAAGTGTATTTATTGACACATTCACATTAAATTTAGGAGGCTTGTAAACTAAAGTGGACCTAATCTAGTGTTTTAATGTGTTTTACACATTCACATGGGATTTAGGGACCTTCTAAGCTAAATAGACCCAATTTTTCCTTAATTTGATGTTGTAAAGTGCATTTATTTACACTTTCACATTGGATTTCAAGCCCTATTGCATTTATGACTTTTATATCATCATTAATAGGCCTTTATGACCCCATATTGTGCATCCCAAGGAATAATCAAAAACCTAACAAGATCAATATATAAGCCTAATTCCTTGACTCCCCGACACTTTAGGACTAAAAATAATCCCTATGGGACCCATTCACCACCTTGGGTGAATGACTCCCATCTAGGTTGGACTCATTCACCTAGGATGGTGAATGAGTCCCATTTGGCCTATTTTTAAGGTTCTAAGTAGGAAAAGTAGGTTTTTAAAATTTTCAAATTTCTCCTATGTCATCCTTGGGGATCAAATTAATAGTCAATGAGTGGAGTGCCTATATAAACAAGCTTTCATATCACTATTTCACATAAGAACCCATGTAATTAAGTCAAGCAAGCAAGGGTTAAGCATTCCAAGACTTCACAAGGTTGTCAAGATAGCTTTTAGGATCATTTATAGGGCATTGAAGGGCAAGATTCTTCATCAATTGTTGTAGTAGTTCAAGATCCATCATCATGTCAAGAATATCAAGCATCAAGCATGTTATTGAGCTAGTGTTGTGATGCAGCATTGAAGATCCAAGATCAAGCATTGTTCTACTCCTATCGATCAAGATCTACATCCTTAATGGCCATTTCATGTTGAGTTGCACATTTATAAGACATCATTTACAAGGCATCATTCAAGGTATTATTGTTCATGTTTCATATCCTATGTTTCATGTTTCATGTCCTTATTCCATTGTTTCATCATTTGGTTTAATTACCTAAAAGGGGTTTGACCAAGGCAAACCCCTATTCCCTAACAATCAACATTTTCTCTCTCTCTCTCTCTCTCTCTCTCTCTCTCTCTCTCTCTCTCTCTCTCTCTCTCTCTCTCTCTCTCTCTTTGTGTGATTGCAGGTCTAGGTGCTTTTAAGACTTGAAGATCATTGAAGGTTAGGTTACAAGATTGTTGGACTTTTCTCCCCATTTTCAAGGTCATAATCTTCACTAAAATTTCATCTATAGCCTGAAATCGGAGTTTCAGATCTAGAAACCTGGAGAAGCAAATTGAGCAAAATGAGAGTAACATATTCAAACTTTGAATTCCTAAAAAGGAAGAGTGGGATTGATTCACCACAAGTTGTGAATGAGTCCCACTGTAGGTGTTTTTAGAGATCTTTATAGATTTGGATACCCATTTTCCCAAAACCTGCTCCTATGGAGAAATCTAGAATTGGAACTAATTCACCCAAAATGGTGAATGAGTCCTAGTAGGCCAAAATTTTAGGATTTGTAGAATTTCCAGTCTCTACAAGTTTCTAGGTACACACATTCTATTTTGTAACTTTTTGTTTTGTTTTATACACTTTTCTAGGTCATTTTGTAGGTCATTACATCAAACTAGGGTTTTGCACTTCATCTTACATGTCATTGTCTTTTCCAAGTTTAAACTTGGTGGTGAACCCCTTTATTAGATCATATTCAACCCCTAGGACAACCCTATTGCAAGATCTATTTCTCTTTTTCATTGAGATCTCTAGGGTTATCCTTGAATGAAATAGCTTTAAAGTGGGTGTGTTTTATGTTCTAAACCATACAATAACACTTAATACCCCATTTTAAGATGTTCCAGTAGTTAATCCTAGTTAGATCTAGGATCATTTTTCTTACATTATAGAAACCAAAATAGAAATGGGTATTTGGACCCTTCTATTGTCAAAGAGGATACATTCCAAAAGATTGAATTATTGAATGAATTTATTTGTATTGTTTTTATGTGTACATGTGTTTTGATCATATCATTTATTTGTTGCTGTACTATTTATTGAGTTATTTATTGTCTTTTATTTCATGATGAAGGACAAATGAAGAGTCCATCATAACTATAAATTAAAGTCGGCCACATGAACTAAGAGGAGCTAAAAGGCATTGGCATGCATTTAGGCTGGAAGTGCATAGTATTTTTATTCTTAATCACATTGCAAACTAAATATTATAATAATAGTGACCTTGAGTTCCTCTATTGAACTGAACAAGAAACTAAGGAGATATATATCCTACTCTCCAAATTTTTTTCCATAATTCAACTTGAAAACTCAAATATTAAATAACGGTGTACCTTCTTACCACATGTAGTGTAGGAAATAGGGTTCCACCTTTTTGGAAGATGGAACACAAGGGGGATGAGACCCTCCTATTTCACTAACATAAAATTCAAAGAGACCCCTAGGGATCTCAAGTTAGGGATGAAATGAAGGAGAGAGTTCTTGCAATAAGGTGTCCTAAGGTCTAATTAGAGACTAAATGAGAGGGTTCACCACCAAGCTAGGGCTTGCAAAGACAAGAAATGTCAATGATATACAAAGTACCATGCAAAACCTAACTAAATGACCTAGGAAATGAAACTAAAATGCAGAATAAAGACTGGGAATGAATGGAGGTGCACGTGGAGGAAAGATGTGATCAAAACAAGCTCCAAAACCTTGAAATCCTAACTCTTAATGCTCACTAGGACTTATATGCCAATCTGGGCAATTTAGTCCCAGACTATGGTTTTTGTGCTAAAATTGGAATCTAACAGTGTATGATTTGAAATAACTAAAATCTAGAAAAAATAATTGTATTCAGACTCATATACCATAAGTGGTGTATCGGTCCCACTCAACATTTTTGGAGGGTTAAGGTTTGATTCTGCTCTCTTATCTCTACTTTCCTTCCACACTTTGTTTCCAGGTTTGAAACCCTAATTTACAACCTATAGGTGAATCTCTTTGTATATGATAACCTTGTGACAACTTGATGACCTTCTTCAACCTTGCAACCTAATCTTCAAAGAATCTTCAAGCTCCAAGACACCTATATCTGCAATCACACATCAAAGAGAAGAGAAACTTGTTGATTGTTAGGGAATAAGTGTTTTCCTTGGGAAAACCCCTTTTAGGTAGTTAAACCAAATGATGAGATAATGGCATAAAACATCAAACATGAACAATGATAACTTGAATGATGTCTTGTAAATTTGCAATCTAACATGAAATGACCATGAAGGATGTAGATCTAGATCTTGAGAAAAGTGAAGAACAATCCTCAATCTTGGATCTTGAATGCAACATCACAACAATAGCTCAACAACATGCTTTATTCTCGATGACCTTGAAATGATAATGGATCTTCATTTTATGCAACAAATGATGAATAATTCTACCCTTGAATTCCGTAGAAATGCTCTTGTAAACTCCCTTGACACTCTTGTGAAGTCTTGTAATCATAAACTTGCTATTAGGAACGCTCTCTTGAAAGTCTTAGGTGAAAATGAGTAAAATAACCTTGTATTTATACTTGTTTATGCCAAATTTCTTGAAATTACAACACTACAAGCCCACCTTGATCTAGGAGGATAGAATTCTACCAAAAATTTGAATTAAATTTAATTTTGGGCCACACGAGACTCATATGCTAGAAGTGGCTTATGAGTTCTTATTAGGCTTAACTATGGGACACATTTTTCAAAAATGCTTAGAATGATGTAAAATTAGGGTTGAGACCCTAAAACCTAGGTGAGACTCATATGCTCAAGGTGGCGTATGAGTCCCAGATCACTAAATCTAGGCCACACAATGTAAAAACACTTGAATTATGATTGGATGTTGTTTTATGTTGGGGTTATTCTTGAAAAGATGCATTAATTAAGGCTTGTGGATATAAAATAAGGCCAATTAAGACATAAAAAAACCCAATTATTTAATAAAAACTTAGAAAAGTGTGAAAGTGTGTTACAACACTTTACAACATTCTAAATAAGGCACCAATAAGCTCAGTTAGTTCACAAAAAACTAAGACCTAATGTGAATATGTTACACACATTACAAAACTAAATCAAAGCCATATTAAGAAGTACTTTTTCCGTCATTACACCACCCAAACCTTTTTTTGAATATCTATATGTTTATTTTTAATTAATAAATATAGATGCCTATTCATTAGAAAAAAAAAAAAAAACAAACAAACAAAACTTACCAATTCGATGGTTACTTAAACATTAAAATACTTCATTATTCAATAAAGTTTTTCCGACTGAAGTCAGAATTATATATTGGTAGTTTATTGATCTTTTCTCCACTGCACCCCATGGAATTTGCCAAGACATTGTTGCTCGTTTGAAATTAAATGTATTGTTATAGTTTACATGATAATAGAGAAGAGACAAACAGACAAGATAATAGTGCTAAAAGATAATGTTTAATAGATTAGTTTTACGCACACAGTCTGTAGGGTTGACTAGTTTGCAGCGGACTGTCAACATATGGAAATTTTAATTTATTATACCAAGTGGCAATAAACTAAGGTTTCGCCATGATTCAACTTAACGACCGGCAAGAAACATGAATGTAGTTGATTATAAAATAAGCTTATTCCAACTAAAGTCAGAATTATATCGTGACATTTGTTTAATATTTTTCCTGTACAATCCATACAAGATGTCGTGTTATTCTTGCTCATTTAAAGAAAATAAAATAGAGAATATTCGATAATATTGAAATATTTTAAAGTTTGGAGTTGACTAGGAATATTATCCTTTAATAATTCAAAGAAATCATATTCTATGATCTATTATTAGAATGTAAGGAATTAAAAGAATTTTGGATCATATTACATGATCCATTATCAGAATTTAAGAAGTTTGAGAAATCATATTCCGTGATTTATGATTAGAATGTAGGGAGTCAAAGAAAAATATCAGACTCCCTACATTCTGATAATGAATCATGAAATATGATTTGAAACTTTGATAAAAAAAATGTCTATACAATCAAATTTAAAAATTAAAAAAATAAAGATAACAATCTCAAAACTAATGTTTAAAAAATAGTTTTAACACATAATTAAGTATCACGGAGGTGGACTAATTTTAAGCGGCCTGTCAACTAGATATGTTGAATTTCAGTTATCATAGTAAAGGGTGTTTGCAGGTTGCCTGTATATTAAAATATAGTACCAAGTCATATTAGATTGCGTGGGAACGAAGGTATTTGGGATATATATAATATGATATTTTAGATTCTTTCTTGGTTCTTTAAGGTGCTTTACCTTCCAGAAAAACAAGCTAATGAAATATCAATATAAAAAATATACCATCGAAATCAAATTGCGATTGTTCGGTGCTGTTGCAGAATTAGTGGATAGTATTAAAATATATAATTACCAAGTTGTTTACTGTAATGATAAATTGGCGGAAAACTGTAACATTTTGTTACTTGTTTAATATAAATTTGTATAATTTTTTAAAAATGTAACACTCACTTTATATAAAAGAACCCACTAGAAATAATCTAATGCATTGTTATCGTTTTGAATAGATTTTGCAGGTAACACATTTTTTTGTCTGCAGACCTGCATGACATTTAATCTGACACAATAATTTTATTTCTTACACTTATCCACCTTCAAACACTAAAGAATGGAATGGCAATCACCAAGCAATAGAAAAATATAACAGCAGCTAGTCAAAGTGCCATGGTTGAGTGCTGGTCAATGTGTTTGAACATGTGACGTTTCTTTCTATTCTGATATAAGTTAAGAAGTGTGATTAAACCCTTGAAATTGAGAAGTATTTCGTGATCTACACGAGTCAGTCACGTGGATTTTAATAATAAATGAAGAAAAAGAGAAAAAATCTGTGGGCTTGACCCATTGAAATCAAATGCACTAGAGTTGAAAGCATGTGTTATTAGATATTTAAAGATGCCCCACGAACATTACAAGAATAATTGAATTGTAGTGTAGAATTAGAATGCTTAATCTAAAACTTAATCTAAAGCTAAAGGTGAAGAATGGCCCATAATGCTTAATCTACTAAAGTTAAAGAGGGCTTAGTTACTAATAGTGTGATTGTATATCGAGATTACATGATGTTTTTTAAAGAAATCAATAATGATTTATGTATAAATAATGATTTACATATATATGTATGGATGTATAATTTATTAAGGTTACATAATATTTCTGAAAGATTCTAGTAATGATTTATGTATATATGTATGTATGTATGAATGTGCACTCTATCCAACCATAGCAACCTCTGTATGACTCCTTGCGATGTTTTAGAAAGATCTCAACAATTAAATATTTATATATGTACACTTGTACAATTTATCAAGGTGACATGATGTTTTTGAAAGATCTCAACAATGATTTATGTATATATGTACATGCATGTATGAATGTGCACAACACCCAACCATAGCAGCCTCTCTCTCAACTCCGCACACTCAAATGGACAAAGACTCATTAGATTGTGATATTGCCTTCTATGTTGACTTGTAAGATAGAGCACTCACATGGAGAGGAAAGTGTTCTAGAGGAGTAAAATTTTATCGTTATAAAATTGCATCCCACATTACATTAGAATGTCTTTTTTATATTCACTATTGAGATGGTTTTTAATGATCAATCACTTTTAATGTTTCTATTTGTATTACTTAATGGTATTGCTATTTCTATCACAACATTTTTTTGTTTTATTTTAATGAATGTAAAACTTTATTCTCTAGGTTTTCAAAGTATGAATCTTATAAATATTTATATGAACTATTTTACATATTTCATGGAGTATTTGGCACTTCATACTAGCACATCCCATTTTCATTGTTAAATTATATAAGAATATTACATTGTTATGATTCAAAATACTAAATATAGAAATTAGTATTTAGATGTGTCCATTTAAAAGTTGAACTTAATACCTTGGATATTTGACTATTGTATGCTTAGGAATTTACCTTGTAGACTTATACTATTATTTTTTAGTTGTGATCATTATGTTTTATTCATGAAATGTGTTTATATGGAATCAACATTGTCCATCTTAATACTTGTAATATTATACTATCTAACAAAAATTACTTGCCCTTCTACATATTTTATTAAAAGTGTTTTTTTAGGTATTATTCTAATCCCCTCTATCTCCTTTTTCTACAAATCATTTTGCTTTATGAAAATTTCTTAAAAATTATCTATGTTACTTTCCATTATAAGAGAGTTATAAATATTGTATGTTTCATAGTAATCTTAAATGTAAGTTCAAAATGGAAAAATAATTATATAAAGGCCTTATGGCTCTTCTGTAAATATATAAAATTTATTTTTGTTGTTACAAATATAAGAAATATGTATAAAAAAATTTCTTATATCTTATAAAGTTATTATTAAAAATTCCAATCTTGTAAAATGTTCCTACTTATAGGTTGCTTCTACTTGTTAGCTTAACATATCCCTTATGGAGGCATATATGACATCCACATTAGTAAAATAGGTTTTTTTGGTGTTATAATCATTTTTATTTGATGAAGTAAATGTGGTAATATGAGGCTTCACATCCAACGAGTAGCTTTATAAGTGACTAAGTTGGAACAACTACTTCTAATACCAATCAAATAGATTCACCTAGTAATTTTCTTGGCCTAACGAAGCACTCACAATCAATTACAATTTAAATGCTTGTAACTAGGAAGTAACTTTTGAGAATTGAATCTAAGTAGGCTAGGATACAATCAATATCTTTTACCAACTTGTTGGCAAGTTATGAGAGAAAATTAGATCTTCTTCATCTAGATACTTGAAATTTTGTATTTATACCCCAATATTAGAGATACAAAGAAAATCAAAGTGTGATAGGTTATAGGAGTTTGTAGTAGGAATGAACATATATAGATAATATATCACAATTACTAGAAAACATACATACATTAGAAGACCTCATATATGAGTCCAACCAATTATTAATATCATATATATAGTACTATTAACTAGATATTGCATTCATATGGGACAATATTATCTTAAGTCCTTTCTTAAACTCATATTTACATTTACTTTAGTATGTAGCTATTACATATAATTACTTTCTTATATAGTTTCTTTGTTTAAACCTTTTCTAGTGTATCCACTCTCTCCTCCTTATCTTTTATTCTTTCCTTTGTGTTCTCTTTGTGGCACATTTACTTATTTTGAACTATAACTAAAAGATGTGTCTCTTTGTTTTTTTTTTTTTTGGTAGCTAGTGCAATCTCATTGTGGGGGTTGAATTTTTCTCTATTATAACTTGTATCCTGCTAGCATAATCAAATGGATGCACCTAGTTCTTATCTTTGCTAATGAAAAATTCACAACAAATTACAATTCAAATTCTTGTAATGAGGAAGTAACTCTTGATCATTTAACCTAAGTGGGATAACATACACTCAATATCTTTTACCCACCCGTTGACAAGTGATGGGAGAAAATAAGATATTCTTGACCTAGATACTTGAAATGTAGTATTTATACCCTAGTGTTAGAAATACAAAGAGAATCAAATTAAATGTGATATATTATAGGATTTTATAGTAGGAATGATCATATATAGACAATATTTTAAAATTACTAGCAACCATAACATACATTAGAACACCTCATATATGAAGCAAACCAATTTTTAATATCATATATATTTACAATTAACTATATATTGTATTCATATGAGATTATTTTATTAATTCCTTTCTTACATTCGTATTTATATTTACTTTGGTACATAGCTATTACATATAATTAAATTTTTATATACCTTCCTTGTTTATAACTTTTTGAGTGTTTCCTCTCTCTTTCTTCCTTATCTTTTCTTCTCTTTTGTGTGTTCTCTTTATGACACCTTTAATTTTTTTAAAGTATAACTAAAGGTTGTGTCTCTTTGTCTATTATCTTGGTAGCTAGTGTAATCTCTTTGTGGGGTTTAAAGGTTTATCTATTGTTAGTGGTATCCTACTATCATAATCCCCTCTTTGAAAGGATGTCTTTTCCTCAATACATCCTAGAGAT
>VDFB02281492.1:775512184-775558232 GCA_007258455.2 Sequoia sempervirens | reverse complement strand
TTTTTAGTGTCATGTCTACCATGAAATCCATGGGAGGCACCAATTATTATATCATAATTACCAAACTCAGACTTAACATAGCCATTGGGCTCAACCTCAAACTCAACATGGAAACTCAACATTAACTCAAAAATTTGAAAAAATCATGATATATAGAGATTTTTTAAGGTACATATTTTCCTATGCGTTCCTCTCTAAATCAATTTTAAAAATTATAAAAACCTAATCAATTTCAAGCTACTTTGATCATATAAAAAAGTATGCATAAAAAAAATGAGTACAAACCAGATTTGAGCTAAAGGAAACAAGATTCTTAAATATATAAATATCATCAAGTGGTTTGGGTGTGCAAAACTCATTGGTTACAATATCACAAAAAAAAAAAAACATCAAGTTATGAACTATGGCATGGAGTATCACTCATTCTAACATTGCTATCTCTATGGTGAATCCTACACTCATGTCTTGGATAGGTCATCAATGCTTTTGCAGCCATGGAATGAAATGATTGATTGTAGAATGTGCACAAAATGGATTTTTCAAGGAACCTCTCAAAATATTTGAATTAATGAAGCACTTTGGAACACATCCTAACATTGTAAGCTTTGCTTGGGTTCTAGGTACATGTAGTCATGAAGGTTTAGTGGATGAGGGATACACATACTTCAAACATCAATAACCCTTATTGCATTACAATTTACATAAATAATAGAGGAATTTTGTTAGATGTTGTAGTTGCAATTTCCCTAGTAGACATGTATGCAAAATGTGGAAGCATAGACACTTGGCATGTGAATTGTTTGACATAATGCTTGAAATAGATGCCATCTCATGGAATACGATGATTACGAGTTATGCACAAAATGGATTTGCTGAAAAGTCTTTAGAAACTTTCAAGAAAATGCAATTAGTTGGTGTGAAGCCAAATTCCACAACCTATGCTAGCATCCTCCCTGCCTATGCCAAAATGGGAGCTTTGGAGTAGGGTATGAACATCCATCAGAGCATAATAGATGGGGGATTTTTGTCAAATATTATGGTTGGAAATGCTCTATTAGACATGTATGCAAAATGTGGAAATGTACACAAGGCACATGAACTCTTTGATTGAATGCCTCAAAGAGATGGCATCTCATGGAATGCAATAATTATAGGATATTAAAAAAATGTATTTTGCAAGGATGCTCTCAAAATATTTGAATTAACGAAGCACTCTAAAACATATCCTAACATTGTAAGATTTGATTGTATTATCAGAGTATCAAAGGGATTAAGCTTTTTGTCCCGCTGAAATTTACTTCTCTCACCGATGAATTATGTGCCTAAGTATTATCAGAGTATCAGAGGGATTGAGCTTTTTGTCCCATCGATATTCATTTCTCCCTCCAATAGAATCTTCAATCATGTGCTCTTTTGTATTTCTCCATATCAGAGAGACCACACAATGATTCTCATCGATGTGCCGATGTTTCTCTGATGAAGTCTTGCCTGATATCTTTTTCCACACTGGTTGTTAGGGTTTATGTTATATCTTCTTGTAGGATGTGAGCAAGCCATTTTCACATCTTGCAAACACTTCTTAGCTGGATCCATGCATTTCTTGAAGAGATATATGTTCCATACACTAAATTCTCAACTTTTAGAGTCCTCGTATTGCCAGAAGAGTCCTTCATGAATTCTTTGAACAAAGTCATCTTATTGTCGAAATATTTTGTACCTAGATGTAGTTGGATTGAAGGCCATAAACTAGTACATGGTTTTTGTGTAGAAGATAGATCACATCCACAAACATGGAAAAGATATGAAAAGTAGGAGAAATTAGCATGGAAAATGAAGGCAACAGGGTATAAAGAATCATTTATCTGCCACCATAGTGAAAAGTTAGCAGTTTCCTTTGGTTTGTTAAATATGGCCCCTGGTACAACTATTAGAGTTGTTAAGAACCTTCAAGTATGTTTTAATTGACACAATACATCTCAAAGGATAAATTCAATACTTGGAGGGCTCAATTATCATGATGCCCAAAACTCATGCACTATAGGACATTCCTTTGGATCATATTTTCTATAGAATAGGGAAAAAAATTCCTCAAATGCAAACGCATAATGCCTAGAGAGACCTAAATTTTTTAATTTCTAATGCCAATTAAATGGATAGAGTATAGCCCATAACTTAGGGTTTCAATCTCCTCAGTTTCCATGAACGCTATGGGAAAAAATCAACTCTCAGCTACCATCTTCGAAAGCAACAACTTGGCATCCAAATCATGGTTTTCCTCTAAAATTATACCCTTACAAGAAAACTCCTTGATCAATAAGAGTTAACATTACTATGCCAAGTGTCCTTTAAATTTTTCCTATTCATTACTTGGATCCACCAGCTTAATTTCCTAAACACAAGAAAAGATTAACAATTTAGATGCTTTGGCTTTGATGATCAATGATATCAATGGATAGTTGAACTACCAAGGTGGAAGGTGGACCAATCTACCAAAATCTACTAGATGACACCACATGGTTTTGCAAAAGATAATTGACCATCCCTTATAATGCACTCTAACCCCACTCAATTAATGGTCTGGATCAATTTTATGTCAATATTAATGGTCAAGGAAGATCTTATCTTTAGCCCAAAATTACTTGAACATCTTTGACTTCAAAATCCAACCAAGACATGTTGTGTAAACTTGTGTTATGCACTTTACTATATACCCTTTTATTCACCTTGAAGATCAATAACTTCAACAAATCAAAAGACTACTAAAGTGTTGAATGGTGTGATTTATCAAAGTACCTACATCCACCAAAGTTCATTAGATCACACCACATGGTTTCACCAAAACCATCTCATAAAACTACTTGATATCTATAGGCTTTACTTAAACATCAATCAACATTGAAAGTGAAGATCAACTTGCCAAAAAGATTAGTAATTATGACCAATTGGCAGATGGCTAAAGTGTTGAGTTGTTTTATTCACCGAAGTGAAAACATTGTTGAAATCCACTAGTTCATGCCATGTGGACATATCATATGCACCTAGCCTCCTACTTTCCATTAATGGCCACAATTTACTCCTCTCAAGATTGGCACCTTCAATAGATGGTTGAGGAGATTGGTATCTCAATCTACTAATATGATACAATACACTAGATTTTTGCAACTATCCACAATTTCCATTGCCAAACAAGGACCCTAACACAGAATTATTACACCTCTATCCCAATAAGGATCATACACTTCAACATCCCTTTGAAAAAGGCTCTAGTGCAGGAGCACCTCCTGGATTACATGCCTCCATGAGGAATTATTGATTTATTGGATTAAGTTAGGTAATTTGGTGTTGTAATAAGGTCCAATGGACAATTTCAAATATTTTTTGAGTCCTAGCTTGGTCATAGGGTCCTAGTTTATCTATTTGGTGTCAAATTGTCACATTTTGCCATATTTGCAAAAAGTTGCAAAATTGAATGTAAAAGAATATGAAGGGTAAATTTCATATGAGAGGCCTATTTTTGAGGTTTTAAGGTCATATTAGACCATATTCAATGTAATTTGAGTCCTAGGAGGGTTAATGTGTCAAAAAGTGCAAATCTTGTAAAATTGCTAAAGTGCAAAAATGACAAAAAGGCAAAATATGGAAGTTCAAGAGTCAAGTAGGTGAAAAGTTAGTTTTGGTTGATTTGTTGGAGTTAGTTAAGGTTGGAAAATAATATTTAGGTCTCTCATACCTTGATTCAAAGTGGTGTGGAGCATTATTGAAGATCCTTGTATTAAAACATCAATAAAAAGTTCAATTTTCTCTATTTTTCTGCAATTAATTACTCTGTACAACCCGCATTGTTGTACTTTTATCGGGGGAAGTCATTTGGTTTGGTGATAATGTGAATCTAGTTTATTATGCACTTGTAATTTTTAATTTTCATTAAGAAATATGGGTTTTATTGCAGTTTTACTCCAGGTGGCTAGATATCACTATTTTAAAGGGTTTTGAAACTCTAAAATGTAAAAATGGCCCATTCCACCAACGAATCTTTCTAAAACCTGGTGGAATGGTGGCCATGAGTTATTTTAGGGTTTTTTTAGGTTTACCTTGTACAGGGAAGGTGTTTTGTGAATCTGGTGGTGATGCCCTAGAGGAAGAATGAATGAGTTTCCATGTGTAAATGATGCCTAAAGGTTGGAGTTTGAAGAAGCAACATTGGTAAAGGTTGTAAGAGAGTTCCTGGAGCATGAGAAAAACTATTGGAAGGTTTTTGAAGCATTGGTAAGATTTCTAGGAGTCTGGAGAACCCATTTTCAATAAACCCCCATGAAACTTGCTAAAATGGGGGGTTTTTGTGGGTGTCATGTTGGAGAATGATTCATCAAGTGGAAGTTGTGGATTTTGAAGTGTTGTTACCTAGTTAGTGCTGCCCCATTGAGTTTTGAGGTTGCAGAACTAATGAGGGTGCTAACCCAAGACACAGAAAATCACACACACAACTAGAGAATATTATTATTATTCTGAGTATGAAAATATTATATGCAGAGGATCTCAAATCCTCGAGTTTTGTAATAGATGCAAGTTACAGAAACTATAGAAATTACCCTTTTCGCAGTATGTGATCTTTTCCCAAAAATGCTACCAAAATTAGAAAAACCCACCCATAAATAGCTCCTTTTTAGTCTTGGATCCAAAACAACATTTGAATTATGAGTTTTGGCAGTTTGGCACCAAAAATTACAATTTGAAATTTAAATTTTAAAACTACATTTGAAAATTAGCACATTTTTGAAATGCACCAACTTCTGAGAGCCATAACTTTTGGTCTGGGCTTTCGTTTGATGAACTGTTTGAGCCATTGGAAAGTTCTCAGAGTGAAGACCGTACTAAGAACCTGCTCTGCCAGTTCTAGCAATTTCTGGGCCTATATGGTACTATTTAATGCCTCAAAATGGACTCAGAATATTTTTCAGGGCAAAAGAAGAAATTGAAACTTGAATAACTTTCAAACTGGGAATGATCTTGACCTGATTCTTTTTCCAAAGTGCTTATTTTTCTTTCCTAAAGTTTCTCATAAATTTTTGCCTCATGCCTTCAATTTCAAAACTGTTAAAAATAGAAATTGAGCAAAAAAAGAGGAAATGCAATTCTAAAAGTTGGGAACTCTTATTCGATGAAAAGGGTATCCAAAAATGAAAAAATATCTATGAAAATCTAATAAAAGGAAACATAAAGGAAAACATATTTTTGGGTGATGCAGGATTCCCCTTACACCACTAATGCTCCTGCATCAGATACCTAGGGTAATTTGAGAAGCGACCCCGTCATGTCTCAGATGGTTGAGGAAAACCCAAACAGTTAACCTCTACCTTAGACAACCAAGATGAATCTTCAACAGGCCTTCCTCTCCACTTCACTAGATATTCTTCATACTGCTTGTTTCTGGTACTCCTTCCCACATGACTATCCAAGATTTCTTTAATCTCCTCCTTCTTTGAAGTATGTGTTGTAATTCCACACTATTCCATTGTTGGTACTTCCTCTACGCCACCTTCATGATACTTTGTCAAATCTAAAATGTTGAACACAAGGGAAATTTTGACTCCATCTAGCAACTCTACGTCATATGTGTTCCCTGAATCATGCATCTTCAAAATTTTACAGGGACCTAGTTTCTTCATCTTCAATTTTTTATAGGTTCCCACTGGAAACCTTTCTTTCCTCAAGTGGACCATCACTTCATCACCAATCTAAAACTCCTTATTCCTCCTCTCCTGAGCTGCCTTAGCCTTATATTGCATATGCATCTTGTTAATATGTTCTCTTACCTTCTCATATATATTCTTGATGTGCTTTCCAAAGTCTTCGGCTTCGACACTTGTCTTCTTCTCTTAGTCCATCTTTCTTAGTTCTAGAGTAGTTTGGGACTGCCTCCATACAAAATTTGGAATGGTGATCTTCCTGTGCTCTAGTTGACAGAATTGTTATAAGAAAACTCTGTCTGGGCTAAGATCAGGTCCCATCCCTTGGGTTTATCTCCTACCAAGCATCTTAGTAGGTTTCCTAGACTTTTGTTCACAACCTTAGTCTACCCATCAGTCTGTGGATGGTGTGTAGAACTGAAATTCAACTCTTTTTTCAACTTCTTCCACAAGGTCCTCCAAAAGTATCCAAAAAATTTGGTGTCATGATTTGAGACTATACTCTTTGGCAGAGCATGTAGCCTCAACACCTCTCTGAAGAATAACTTGGCAATGTGGACTACATCATGGGTCTTCTGGCATGGAATGAAATGCACCATCTTCAAAAATCTATCAACTACCACAAACACTGAATCATTCCCTCTATGTCCTTGGAAAACCAAGAACAAAGTTTGTACTTATATCCTCTCATGACCTCTCTAGTACAGGTGATGGCTGATACAACCTTGTATTCTGGCTCACTCCTTTAGCCATCTGACATACCCTACAACTCTACACAAAATTCTTCACATCCGGTGATAATTGAGGCCAATAATAATTCTCACTAATAATGGCAATGGTCTTATCCTGACCAAAATGTCCTGCCATTCCTCCATTGTGCTTCTCCTTTATCAGGTTCTCCCTAATGGAACTCCTCATAATACAAAATTGACTTCCCTTAAACAACATGCCATCCTAGATTACAAAATCTAGCCACTTCATCCTATCAACTATAACATGCTCCTTGAAATATTTCCAAGCCTCTGCAAAATAAAGATCTTTAGGGTATAATGTCTTAAGTTCTTTGAACCCAACCACTTCAATTTGCATCTCCGTCAACAATCTTTTCCTCCTACTTAAGGAATTTGCAACCCTATTCAACCTCCCACTCCTATGCTTTAAAACAAATGTATAACTTTGAAAAAATTCTACCCATTTCATATGCCTCTGATTTAATTTTCCCTGACTATTCAAGTATTGTAATGCTTGATGATCAATATACAAAACAAATTCCTTCAACAACAGATAATTCCTCCATTTCTTTAATGCTTGAACTATTGCATAAAATTCCTGATCATATACAAAGTACTTTCTCTTTGCATCATTTAAATTTTCACTGAAGTAGGCAATGGGCTTACCTTCTTGGCTTAACACTACTCCAATGGCACAACCACTGGCATCACAATCCACTTGAAACACCTTATTGAAATCTATGAGGGCTAGAACATGTTGTTCTGTCACCTTATTCTTCAACCGGTCAAAACTTTTCACTACCTCCATGCTCCATTTGAACTCCTTTCTATCCCCTCTCATTGTTTCAATCAGGGGTGCATAAATACTATTGAAGTTTCTAATGAACTTTCTGTAAAAGTTGGCCAAACCATGGAAAGATCTCACCTTAGTAGCAGTTCTTGGGGTAGGCCATTCCAAAATATCCTTCACCTTCTCTGGGTCCATCTTGAGACCTTCCGCTGAGACAACAAACTCCAAGTACACTAAGTCCTTCACAAAACTACACTTCTTCAAATTAATCAACAATTTCTCTTCTCTTAACTTCTCAAAGACTCTACAAATATGCATTAAATTCTCATCCAGTGACTTACTGAATATCAAAATATCATCTAAATACACTAAAAAAAAATCCCCAAAAACTCTTTCAATACCTCATTCATGAGCCACATAAATGTGCTCAGTGCATTGGTTAATCCAAAAGGCATGACTAACCACTCATACAGGCCTTCTTTGTTCCTAAAGGAAGTCTTCCATTCATCTCCCTCTTGAATTTAGATCTGGTGATATACACTCTTTAGATCGATCTTTATGAAGTACCGAACCCCACTCAAATAGTCCATCAGGTCATCCATCCTTGGTAGAGGAAATCGGTACTTGATTGTTATCCTATTTATGACCTGGGAGTTTGTACACATCCTCCAATCCCATCCTTCTTCGATGCTAGTACTGTAGGTACTACACATGGGCTCATACTCTCTTGAATCAAACCCTTTCTCAACAACTCTTGAAATTGTCTATTCAACTCCTCATTTTCCATAGGAGTCATTATGTGAGCTACCTTATTTGGAAAACTAGCTCTAGGGATCAAGTCAATCTAATGATTGATCTTCCTCACTGGTGGTAAACCCTCAGGTACATTATCAAAAAAAATATCCTAAAACTCATTCAATAATCCAAAAAATTCTATTGGCACCTTCTCACTATCTTCCTTATCCATTCTAGGAATTAATTCATAGCACATACGCTCATGCTTCATGCCTTCTAAAAATTTCCTTCTATCAACATAACAAACTCTAGCACTATTGCATACCTTTTCTTCAGCCTCCTTCAGGGGTTTCAACTTATGGTAGACTCCATCCTTCATCAGGGAATAAGTGTTTGCATGGCCATCATGTATATCTTGCCTATTGAACTGCCATAGCCTCCCCAACAATATGTGACATGCATACATGGGGATGATATCACATAGTACCTCGTCATGATAGCTCCCAATATTGAACTTCACCAGGCACTACTCATTGACCAAAACTTTGTGGTCTTTCTACAACTAAGTAATCTGTTATGGATGTGGATGCCTTTCCCTCTTCAGCTTCAACTTCATAACTATCTCTTCTCACACTAGATTATTGGTGCTCCCACTATCAATAATGACATCACAACATTTTCCTTCACACTTGTACCTTCTACAGAATAGATTCTTCCTCTATTCTAGCTCCTTCTCTTTAGTCACCAGGGCTCTTCTAACCACTAGGGCTTCTCCCCTTTCAGCATCATCTGAATGCTAGGATTGAGCCTCCTCATCTACAAGTACAACCCTTGCATGACCTTCTGGCCTTCTATCTATCCTTCCTTGGTGTTGTGGGAATTTATAGGATCGATGGCCTTCTTCACCACACTGGAAAAAATTTCCTCTAAAACAACCTCTTTCAGGTCCTTGTCTAGATCTTCCTTGTCCTCTACCTCTTTGATCACCACTATTTTGATCACGAGGGTAGTAGAAGTTATCATTCTTCTGGCTTTAGTTGATACCCACATCTTCATTTTTCTTCTCATCCTCATTTTAGATTCCAGAATTTCTTCACTTACACCTTCCACTTTGACCTCCTCATCCTTTTTGCTTGCTATCAAATATTTTGTTCAACTTCTCTTCGACTCTCAGAGAAAAATGGTACGCATCCTCAATGGTGGTCATTCTGACCAGGCTTAGCTCCTCTTGAATGCTCAGTCGTAACCCATTAAGATAGCATGCTACCTTCTCCTTGTTGGCCTCTACATGGCCCATTCTAATGATCATCTTGTGAAAATCTTCTGTCTATTCTTTCACAGATCTATTTCCTTGCTTTAACCCTTGCAACTTCTTCAGCAGATCTAACTCGTAGTCCACTGGAATGAACTACTTCTTCAATTTATCCACAATACAATCCCAACTGTCAATATTTCCTTTTCTTCTTTGATTTCTCTCCAACTAGACCTCCTTCCACAAAATATTTGTGTGGCCCTTCAACTTCATTTTTACAAACTTAACCCGGTCTAGGTCCTCTATTTCTTCATACTCAAAATACTCTTCTGGGTCCAAACTTCTAGAGTAACTGGGAACTTCTACCTTGGGTCTTTTTCCAATCTTCAAAATGGCCCTTATCAGCCACATTTGATCTTGATCAATTGCTTCTTCTTCCTCTTCTACATCTCAATATTCCACCTCTTCTTCATCCTCATTTTCTTCTCTCCTCAAGTTTAACCCTCTTCTCATCTATTCCTATAATGCATCAATTTGTCTCTAGAGGGCTCTGAAACCCTCGACTGCCAATGGATCTCTTCTACCATCATTTCTACCACCTCTGGCACCACCACACCTACCAGGCATCACTCTTGGAGGCATCTTGAATATCTCGAACAAACTACTGTGGTCTCGGTGTGAACTGCCTCATGATTAGTGATCTATCCACACGTTCAAGAAAACCCACTCTAATACCACCTGATGAGGGTGGTAACCCAAGACACAGAAAATCACACACACAACTAGAGAATATTATTATTATTCTGAATATGAAAATCTTACATGTAGAGGATCTCAAATCCTCGAGTTCTATAATACATGCAAGTTACAGAAACTACAAAATTCCCCTTTTCATAGTATGCAATCTTTTCCCCAAAAAACTACCAAAATTTAGAAAAACCTACCCATAAATAGCTCCATTTCAGTCTTGGAGCCAAAAAAAATTCAAATTATGAGTTTTGGCGGTTTGGCACTAAAAATTACAATTTGAAATTTAAATTTTAAAACTACATTCGAAAATTAGCACATTTTTTAAAATGCACCAACTTCCGAGAGCCATAACTTTTGATCTGAGGTTCCATTTGATGAACTATTTGAACCGTTGGAAAGGTCTCAGAGTGAAGAATGCGCTAAGAACACACTCTTCCAATTTCAATGATTTCTTGGCCCGTACAGGACTATTTTGTGCCTCAAACTAGACTCAAAAGATTTTTCAAGGCAAAAAGTAGAAACCGAAACTTGAATAACTTTCAGACCGGGAATGATCTTGAAATGATTCTTTCACCAAAGTTCTTATTTTTCTATCCTGAAGCTTCCCATAAATTTCTACCTCCTGATGCCTTCAAATTCAAAATTGCTAAAAATAGAAATTGAGTAGAAAAAACAAAAATGCAATTCCGAAAGTTGGGAACTCTTATTCGACGAAAAGGGTGTCTAGAAATGCAAAAACATCTACAAAAAGCTAACAAAAGGAAACATAAAGGAAAAAATATTTTTGGGTGATGCAATATTTCCCTTACACCACTAGATGCTCCTACATCAGGAACATTTTAAAGAAGGGTTCCTTTGTAAACAAGCCTAATTAGGCCTAGTTTTAGGGGAAAATATGAGTTTTGGGTATGTTGTTCCAAAACAACCTTTGGTGAATTTTGGATATGTTTTAGAAGTCATTAAAGGGTATCTAAAAATGGTTTTATACCTTTTCTACAATGGTTGAAGATTGAAGTAATTGAGAGATTGAATCTTATTTTTTAAGAAATTTGTCTAAGTGAGGTTGAATGGTGCTCCTGATTGCTATCAGGCTCCATGTTGGAGATGCCCATGCTAATAATAGAGACATTTTTGGAAGATCAATATATGGATATTAAACCCACCATGCCATTCTACCAAGATTATGGGACCATTATCTAATCATCAAACAAACAAGATCAAATCACTTAAATGAAATATAACCTCTTATAACAAGTCAATGAAATAATATAATAGAAAGGTGAAGGTAGATGCAAAGTTCTTCACCTTCACATAAATTTGATGAACCAATTTTCCATTAACACAACTCAATAATTCAACCAAGGTAGCAAAGAATTAAAAATCCAATGGGGTCAAGGAACCAATGCTTTGGAAAAGGATTTAGCCAACCGCATAATAGGTGGGAGCACATTGTACTAGATAAAGCTTATGCAAAATTTGATTATAGTGGAAGATTATTTTGTTTCTAGAACTCCTCACAAACAAACCAAATCCTATTAAATCATTCTTGGTCGAATTATCTAGAAAGTTTAACAAGGCTACACATAGAGCCACAAAAAGATCAGTTAGATTGGTTTTCATCACCCGTCTCACATCTTAGTTGGTGTGATTTGGTCCTTAATTGAGCTATGAGCATCTTCATTTTCCATTTGTTAGTGAAATCAAGCCCCAAAAATTTGTTTTCAAAGACTATCTCAAGTGAGTTCAACTAAATATGAAGCTTATCTACTTCTTATCCTTTCAACACAAGAAGACCAAAACCTTGGTTTTGTTGGGTTGACTTAGATCATGAGCACCAACAACATCGGCCCGTTGTTGGAACCACTACCCAATTCCTAGCAACAGGCATAAACTCCATCAACGACATCCCCATCAAACCATCACAGGAACATGAGACCTCATCCCACTGATAGAAGATCCTCACACCAATGAAAAAACAGAACCATCAATGCATCATTGGAACCAGAATACATATCTGGCTGATAGACTGATAAGGTGGGGACAATTAGTTACATTTTCTATAATGTGGTAAGATTCATATAGGTAACACTATGTCAGGCTGGGGAACTCTTCTTGGAGGTTCTAAATGATTTGCCTCTTTTTTATAAGACTATGTTGGTAGTGCCACCTGGATCATAGTTGTTTGGTGGGATTCCAAACCCAGAAAATGAGGTGTAGTTGTGGAAATCTCATAGAGAGAAGCTACAAGCTACCATGATGATTTTGCTGAGTGAATTTATATCACATTCTTTATTAGGATGGGTTAAGAAATGTGCAGATGATATGCTCTTTGCAGATAGGCTTGGGGGGAATTATTTTCTTGATCTTGTGAAAAGTGGAAAGGAACTTGCAAAGAATGAGACATTGATCAAAGAAACATTGACATTATGGATGCATTTGAAGGGAGCTTGGAGTGGCTAAAAATATTTTTTGGTTCAAATTTTGAGTTTTAGTGGCAATGTGTGTGAGATTTTTTTGAAGAACTTAAAGATTATGTGTGATGAAATTTTTGAAAGCCTATTTGTTAGTAGGATGAATCAAATAATAGTTGATGGATTTGCAGATTTGTGTGAGAGAGTTAAGGTTGGTAAATGCCTTGAAGCCATAGTTACATATCTGGCAATTTACAAAGATGTTGAAACCCATTTGCACAAATTAACTACTAGTGAGGGTTGGCTTGTCAAGAGAGGGGACCTAAAAAGTGTCAATTTACCTCAGGTTGAGTTTTATATTTATGATGACAAATGTTGAAGACTAGTTTGGTCACCTTAACGCTTATTTTGGAACTGAGGTTAGTCAAATAAAAGATACCATAGATGAGGGGTCGAAGAATATTTTGGAAGACCTCCTAATTTTTCTTCATGCACATAAATCTCCTTCAAGGATAAATTATTTAGCACCTTATTTGCAAGAGCAATGCTTCCATTTTATCTCAACATTGATTGTTGATATTGAGTAACATCTTACACATCTTTCAAAAGCTCTCTATCAAGAAATGAAAAATGAGGAGATGCCAGAAAAACTGAACAAGTAGACACTAGAACCAATAGTTATAGTGGAAAGGGAACTTTTCTTAGGAAAGATTTTAGTTGCTCTTAGTTTTCATTCAACTTCCTTTCCACTAGTTCTTGGCTCGTCTCAGCTCTATTTTTTCAAGAACAAAGCTTTAGTTTCAAGGAAAGGATCTTCGACTTTCAGATATTCTAGTACTAATTTTGATTACCCTCTTCTAGATAGTTTTGGAAGAAAAATACTAATGAGAGGGGCCAGTTTGAAGCTTGAGTCATAAGATAAAAATAGTAGCACCAAATTGAATAAACTGAGAAGAACTATACACAATCTTTGTATTAGAGCTAAGAGGTATCACATAAATTGATCATAATCCTAAATATGAACATATATACACAAACCAAATGGGGAAATCTACATTTTGTTCAATTCAAGTTAATAAGTTTTTTGTTTTGAGGGTGGATTGCTTGTATGCCTAAAGTTGGCCATATATTTAGTCATCCAGTTGATAACTATAATAGAAACTATCCATGACAACTAAATAGGGGCATGCCCTAACTTCACCAAATCTAAGCCCAAGAGCACGAAGTATGTTAGGGAGTCTTATTCTATCAAACTATCAAATAATTCACTAAAGACTATAGTAGGAAGATAGAAGTGCATCATGGCAGTAGAATGTTTCCAATCACATAAACCAACCTATCATTCAATGATCATTGTTACATTGCAGATATTATTTACAAATCCAATTGTTCTCAATTTTAACACTATCTGAACCCAAGATGCCAAAAGTGATAATGAAGTTTGTGGTATAAAAGACTATGGCATGCATACTTATATTATCTAAATAATAGATAGCTCTCAATTCAACTATATTTCCCTTCTACCTATTAAATGCAAGAAAAAAAAATTGCCTGTTCTAAATTTGAAAAGGAAAGGATTTTTCCAATGCAGAAGAGTGCAAAAAAAATTAAATTGAATATAACCTACAGTGAATCCACCAAGGAAAAACAAATAATCTAGTAAATTACAAATATATTTTGTATCAATTTATATTGTGCAAAAAAATAAATAAATTCCCTCCATTGTGTGAGAATACCTGTAGGAGAGATTTGTTCATGTACTTCATGACCTTTCAAATTCATCAGGATTTCCTCCTCAAAACACTCATGCTCCTCAAGTAATATGTTGAGGTACTTGTATAAGTTTTTTGTATCATTATCTTGATACTTTGTAGCTCCTCCTGAGAAAATTTGTCATCTTTGTAGAGAAATTTTGCATGTCAATATTCAATATAGAGATCAGCTAAAATTTCACTCACCTATTTGTTACAATTTCATTCACTTTAGTGAATTATAGATATTCAATAACTAAGAAATATAGCCAAGTGATTTATGAGATGCTACATAGATGACCATGAAGATCAGTTTCAACTATCCAATACAAAAACAACATATGATTATGCAACTTCAAGGTAGCCAAAGCTAATTTAGAATGAGGATAATGAATCAAAATATGTCAAATATTTAGTAAGAAAAGCATAAGAAACTCACAATGATAACTACTAAATTCAAAATTCCCTAGCAATGTGAATCCCACACCCTAGAGGTTTCTAAAAATTCACTTAAGATAGTGCTTTGAAGGTGATCCTGGTCTTGAAGTAACAACTTTCTATAGAGTTAGTAAAGGAATGATGAAGCTTTGGTTTGCCACAAGGCCAAATAACTATACAAACAAAACAGTTGAGGCCATGAGCATAAAAATAGAGATGATCAAATATTTTTAGACAAAAGGCATTTAATTCCCCCTTGTTAGGACCAAATCCAAAATCCTTTGGTCCCACTTAGAAAATAAAATAAAAGAGCACCAATGAAGGGACATTAAAGCTCTCATATAGAAAGGATACTATACTAAACATAATGAAATACATATGATATGGCAAATGAAGCCCTATGAAATACACTGCAAATAGAATCATCACATTGCATGCAAGAACACAACAAAGGAAAAAATTATTTTCATCTTCACTACATGGTGTACATTGTTTAACAAAAGAGGTCGGGCCTGAATCACATAATTATCTAGCAATGGAAAACTGATCAGCTATGCATACCACATTCCATTGCAAGCAATCCATATATACTATACTTTAGTGAGTAGATGCAATGGTTGGAATCAAGTATCAACTAATGTTGGGATTTTTGATGTAGATCAATTTGGATTTGATCAAATCACCACAATACAAGCTGGTTTAAATAGCCAATTGATTCATAAAACTCTTCCAAATCACTCCTTTGTAAAAACTCTTCTACTCATCTAGTAGGTCTGCAGACCCAAATTTTTGACTTTATCTCCCAAAGAACCACTCAAAAAAAAATCACTCTACACTTTTAGACACCACTTAAGGAAATCTATAACATACCTTAAAACCATCATGGGTCACTTTGGACCATATCACAAAATCATGCAACTGCATTGACCTAGTAGACCAATTAGGTCACTTTTTCAAAGGAAATGCTTTAAAATATTTCAACGAACACTCAAAAATTGCTTAGATCTTGTTACTAGGTGAAAAAATGACAAAATCCACCTTCTTTAAAGTATCTAAGCCTCAACTAGCCTCTTTAAATGAAAACCCTCATTTTCCCCAATTTAGAGTAGGGTTTATTGAAATTTGGCATTACCAACCCCTCACAGCTTTGCCACTTCCTCCAACAAACTTCAATAAGATTTAAAATTCTAAAAAAACCAACTTAAAACCTTTACACTCAATATTTCATCCAATTCATTCATAAACCTAGCACTTTCAAGCTTAAAATTCACCTAAAACACCACAGGATAGTCATCAAACTTCTCCAAAACCTTTATTCAAGCTAATCCTATGACTCAACCATCCTAGATCATTTTTCATGAGCTCATTTCACTTATAAATAGAGAAAAAAAAATGTGGAATGAGCTCGTTCCATTACAAAAACCTCAAAACCCTTAAACAGGGTATAACCGGTCAGTCACTAAAAATTTAATATATAACACTTCAAATACAATATCAAACACTCAAATCAAATGTAATTTTTTTTAACACACCCCTCCAATAAATTCACAAGATTTTAGATGAATATGCTATTGTACGGTTCTGTACCAGCCCTATAATAGCGAATTTGCATCAAAAATTGAGAAGAAAACTAAGAAATTTGAGGAAAACAACTTTATTTTTCTTCAATGACCAATCTAGAGTCCATTACAATGAATCACACAATGTTTTTAAATCCTTTTCCCCCTTGAATGAATTGACTCAATCGACTCCAAGTGACTTCTTTCTTTCCTTGACTGTTGGTACTCCAACTTACACAAATTTGAAACTTTTTGATTGACAACAATTTGTAAATTTTTACATCTTTTTGCACATTGGTTAAAAATAGCACAATAACCTCTTAGGTGACTCAAAAATAACTAACTCACACATACTAAACTGACTCTAGCTTTCCCATGACTATTGGGATTCCTTATTGCATACTTTTACATTTTTGCCTTGAGAAGAATTTGGAAATTTTGTCAATTTTGCAAAATTAGCTTCCCAACCTCCTAAAGACCACTAAAACCATCAAACATGACTTGATACAATATGAATTGGTCAATCATGACCTTATTAAATACTTCTAGACTCAAAACTCAAACTGACCTAAGACCTCCATGAATCAACATGTCACAAATACCTTGGTGCTCCTGCACCAATCTGCTATACTTCAAGCTAAACCTATACTACTTTCAAAAAATAAACATCATTTTAGAGAATAATTAGAATGGAAAGTGGGAATTGGCATAGTGTCAATTCCAATCTTAGGTACCTCAGAAGGAAAGTTGGAAGTAAGAGCAGGAGTCTTAGTGAGTAATGGTGACAAAAAAGGGGCCAAACTTCAAACATACTAAGTATCACCATATGTAATAGGTTGAAAGATAACAATAGTCAACCAATTTAGTTTCAATGAATAACATAATCTCTAAAAAGTGTTTAAAAGCCTTACAATATGTCCTCTTTTTCCAATAGGAATTAAAATACACAAGACTAATGAATGTTCAACTTGTCACACAGGGGAATCATGTCACAAAACCAATCTATATGGTACTTCTGAGCATTTAGCTTTTAAATCTGCCAATTTCACCAAATTCTATAAATTTGGTGGTTGAAATATATGTTTGAGTCCAGTCTTATAATTTTATTTTTCTTTGACCTTTCTTCATCATAAATTCATTTTTCAAGTTGTGTCTCCAAAGTCCTCCATTTCTTAAAGGACACACAACTTGAAATATGATGAGGAAGATAAAATTTAAAGTTAGAAGTAATGCTTGATTTCCATTAAGATTTTCCAAGTAAATAAATATAACTAATATAAAGATTACCCACTACAATTCAACTTTCATTTTGTAGTGCTTCAAGATTATCATTCAGAAAAATTCCCCCAATAGTTACAAAAGCAATTGAGATCAATGAATCAAAGTGTCCTGGAAATTAGATTCTTCAAGTACTAGGAATTTACTTATTTAAAAATGATACTAGTACCAGAGCCTTGAAATTAAAATAATAGGAGCTTTTGAATCTTTTTCTGCTCCAAGTAATCTGGGACAGATCTGCTTGAGTGGTTATTCACATCTTCTCTTGAGCCATTGGAACTCCCATGAAGAGTGGGCAATGAGAGAAAAGAGCATATCAACCTTGTTAATTCCTACCTAGCAAAGATCATAAACCAGATGCTTCAAACTCACAACCAAAGCCATAAAATTTTAACAATAACAATGTAAAGAGCTAGAGGAAATGAAAGCATGAACATATTACACAACCAAAACAAAGCTCAAATATTTTATTTTCTAGAAATTAAAGGCCTACCTTGCCCCATATGTTTCCTTTGATATTATTCTGGCCTTCCTCCTCATATGTACCATTAGAATACACCCAAAAATGAGTGTCTCATGGACACTGCACTCCTTCCAACTAGATGACAGAAGAAAATCATTTATGATGGGATCCAAATAAGCTTTAATTCACAAATGTACATTTTAGTGTTCAAACAAACCCAAATGCTCGGGACAAGAAACAACTCAATTTGTTGCTTGTGTGCTTGAATAAATTCACAACTGTAGCAAAACCACATGCAGAAAAATTTGAATCATGTGTGACAATGTAAATGGAGAAAAGAATGGGAGAACTTGGTGTTTGAGGAGAAATAGCTAAGACTTGTCACTACCAGAAAACTCAGTCTGCTACCAGTATCTGATTCTAGACTCTTGTATTTTTTAATAAAAGCCTACATAAAAAATGCAACTCTAACTATTTCACAAGAACAACCACATTTAGAAACTAACAAATTGGATGTGAACATACCCAAAATAGTAAAGACCAATGCCCAAAGTTTAGTGTTTGAATTGAAATATCTAGTGGTAAGAAATAAATTTTAAGACATTTTCATCACTATTCCATTCTTTGAATTATGTAGATAAAAACAAAAAAAAACAAAAAAACTATGTCTAATCGAGATTTGACAAGCTTCTCAACAATTTGGTATGTTACCCAATCATGCATGCAACATATATGAAATCAAAAGTATTATCTAATATGTCATAGTTTATAGAGAAATCATTCTTAACATAATAAAAAATGGCCTGACCATGTACAAATTTGAAAAGTAAAATTAACTAAAACCATGGAAAGTGACTTACCATAAGATTCTACACAAATCGTGTCTAATGGGAAAAAATGGGCAGAGGTTGCAACCCTAAATCAGGCATCATGCTTTCACTTCTCCATTAAGACAAACTTTATTAATTATAGATGACCATTAGCCTTAAAATATGATCTTCAAAAAAATGCCCTTTCCCTTCTCAAGACCATGCTACATAAGCATAGTTAATAATTTATAGTCTGTTTATCCTTGTCGGCTTTGATGTGAAGAGATATTAATATAATTTTTCATAAAGATGGGATGTTAGCATTAGAAATGAGTAATTAAAAAAATACACAATTAGCAAGACAAACCTAAAATCCCTTATATGTAACTCATAAATAACAATGTCAACAAATGATTCTAATTGTGGCTTTTTAGCAACCAAGCTTTCCCATCCTTTTGGCTTAAATGCCGAGTCTTGGAAATTTACAAACAAAGATATTTCTCCATTTTCTAAAAGTCCTTTTGCCACATTATAGAATTGAATAGGAATATATTAATAATGCTAAAATAAAAAAAAAACCAAGACATTAAGTCCAAATCTGGGGCTAAGAATGAAACAACAAAAGATTGTCCAACCATCATAGTTGCAGAAAATTACCCTTGTGAATAAGGATCATTTACCATACAAATTTCAACATGTTGGCTACTAGGATGGAATACTATGACTTCATACAAGTAATATTTTCCCTCCCAACTTCTTGGCCCACAAGTGCTCCAAACACCACTATCTTCTTTGGGTTGAATTGTTTCTAAAGGTGAACCAATTGAAGGACTAGAATAAATGAAGACATGCACACATTTCTCTAAAACATGTTAGATTATTTACATACCACGAGAAACATTGAAGAAGTAAAAGGATATGACAAAAAAATGAATACATGATTCTTTCAATAAGGATATGCAAGAATGTTTCTTAGTTGTAGAATCAGAATAAAGAAAAAATAGAAAAAATGAATACTTGAGCTATTGGTACCCAAAGATGAACCATCATAGCATCCTCAGTAAATGTGGCTCCAAGTGGACCATCATATGAAAAGAGATCATCCAAAACATCCTATAATTGTATACTAGTAGCATCCATCAAAGTTCCATAAGCTGCAAGATAAGTTGTATCAATGTACAGTTATCATGATCTATTAATTTTTTTAACCTTGATGTGCTAAGTACTCCTCTCTAAAATTATATTATAAATTGATACAATCAGTGGTTTGGTTGCCCTAACTTATTTTCTATAAACACTGATGAATTTTTCTTCTTTTCTTATTGGCATTCACACTTTGGCATCTCAATACTCAAAGTGTGAAAAAATGCAAAGAAAAAATCCTGAGAGATTCTTATCTTTACCATCAATGCAAACAATTTCTAATTGAGATTTGACAAGCTCTTTCACATCGACACCAGCTACTAATTTAAGAGCCTTGTAATTTGTAATGTGAGGAAACTTCCCAATAACTTGAATAATAAATAGAGAGCTCTAATTAAGCAGCTACAACCATCATGGAATCCATAACCCCAATATATATCATTAAAGACAAAACTCAACATAGGCTATGAGAAGGAAATATTGCTTATTGTACCATGTAAGCATACATAATACGATTTACCTCTCTTGGAAAACTGCCAGATTCCCTTTCAAGTTGAATCACCCAATCCTCTCCTAGAAAAATAGGGGAATTAGAAGTCTTTAGGTAGTTAAGAGAATATTTAAATAAGGCTTGATCTGACTCAATCATCAAGTCACTACAACCTGAGACATCAATCACCTCCAATCTAGCGTTCATAGATTATCTGTTATCACATATGAACAATGCAAGTGTTCATAGATTATCTATTATCCATTTTGGCAGGGTACCTTGAAAATAAGGTTTTGTCATTCACTTCTCCATTTTAGTGGGCTATGCCTAAAAAAAAGGTTTTGACTCACTTCTCCATTTTGGCATGCTACAATTGAAAATTCTTGACGAAGGTTTTAGAGTATGTTTATTAAAATAAAAATTATGCTTATAAAAAAAAATTGGTCCTTTTTCCTCTTATATTATTTGGTTGCTTATTCTTATCTTTTGTTTTTTCTCTTCCTTTTGCTTATTTTTTTGTTTTTCAAGGTTTTTGGGTTTTAGTTTTTTAGGTTCTCTTATGGTTTTCATTATTTTTTATAATTTGGTGGTTGTTTCATTTTGATCTCTCTTTTTATTCATTTTTCTCTTAAATTCTTAAGGTTTAGATTTAATTGGTAATTTTTGGTTTTAGTCTTCTATTTCAATTCTCAGTTTTTCTTTCAATTCTTTAAGCTTTTTATTATGGTAGTTGTTATTGTATTGTCCTTTTGTTTTTAGTTTTCTTTTTCAAGGTATTTACTTTGTGAGTCTCTTTGTTTATTTATTCATCTTAATTTTTTGATGTTTTTATTTTGTTGCAATTATGTCTTTAGTTTTATTATTATGCTCTCCTCTTTTATTCTCTTTATTAATGATTTCCTTTTTGTTATTCTATAGGATTATTTTCTTTCTCTTGTTTTGTGGCCTTTATTTCCTTTTTGTGTCTCTTAGTTTGTTCTTCCTCTTTTAATGTTATTTTATTTCTATCATCTTTCTTTTCTTTCATGTTTCTCTTTCTATCCTCTTTGGTCTTGTCATCCCTTGACCTTGAACTTCGGTCTTCCTTCCTTCTCTCCTCCCTCTCTCTTTTTATCTTGTCTTGGTCTACAACAATTAATTTTTCTCTTTAGCTCTCTCTTATCCTGATGATGAATCATGAAGGGTGATTCAAAACGTTGATGAAAATAAAAAACACAATCAAATCCAAAAAAATTACTGTAACAACAAGATGGATTGTGGAAACTTGATATCTTTAATTAAAATTATGGCCAAGATTTTAATAATTAGCACATTTTAACATGTTATATATATATATATATATATATACTAGCAATTGCACCTTGGTGTGCAATAGGTACACTGAAGAGGTATGAAAGGTCAATTAGAGAAAATTTTGGTGTATTTTTTCAGACATATGTGTAGTACATGAGGTCAATTGGTAGGTCATTTAGAAAATTATGTTGTTTATATAACAAAGGTCTCAATTAGAATTCACTCAATAAATATATATTTTAAATATAATTTTTCATTAGAAAAAATTATATATTTGTAATAGTAAATTTATTACAGGAGTTCATTTTATTTTTTCTCTATCCACCTCTCTATATCTTATCTATATTTCCCTCTCCATTTTGTCTTTATCTATCTATATATTATCTCTATCTCCCTCTCTCTTTTATGTCTTGCTCTCTTTATAAGTTTGTCTTTCTATATCAAACATCATGCTACCTTGAGCATAACACCCCGAGGACACATACCATTCTTGGATTTTTGACATGAAACAAGTAATCAAAAGTTAGTTTTTCTTTTCTCTATCTCTCTTTTTCTTTCTATCTCTTATATTTCTATCTCTCTTGTATTATATCTCTTTTTTCTATTCCTTTCTCTTTCAATCTTTCTCTTCATCTATATCTCCATTCCTCTTTATCTCTCTACCTCTATATTTCTTTGTCTCTATCTCTTTATTTTTTTATCTCCATCTTTATCTCTTCTATTATAATTTAACTAATTTATATAATCATACTTGTAAACTATTTGTAATATCATTATTTTCCTCTAGTAAATGTAGAGTATGTAAACTTATAAGTAGCTTAGTATATATTTGAGAATTCTATGCATATTTATCTTTCACACTACATAGTTGGGCCCTTTGAGGAGTTGGGCATTCAATTTAGAAGAAAATTTGGTGTTCATATGATGACACCACAAAAGAAAATATTTATTCCACAAAAATTATTTATTAGTAATTTTATTTGTAATATTTTATTATTAATTATGGCAGGCTATGATTGAAAATAAGGTCTTGATGAAGATTTTAGAGATTGTTTATTAAAATGAAAATTATGGCTAAGATTTTAATAATGAGCACATTTATTTAGTCATTTTTATTTGTCTGTTATTAGTATTTTATTTAGTCATTTAGTTGTAATTTTACCTGATGACCAAATTAGTCACTTATGAATGACAAAATTAGTCATTTATTTTCCAAATACTACTAGTGTTAGTCACGTGACTAAAAGTTTTAGTCACGTAGTCGTTTATTTTCCAAATTATACTAGTGAAAGGACTAATTAAATTCTTTAATGAAATCATGGGTTTGTGAGGTAGGATTCAAGGATTACTAAGTAGTTTTTGTCTCAGGTATAATGAGTTGTGTATGGTAAAGCAATATATCAATAGCCTATAAATGTTGAGTTCAATTGCTAATGTATTATAGTTTGTTACAAATATGACTTTGTTTCCCATGGATAAAACACTAGTCTATTAGTTTGGTCATCTTAAATGAAAATGAGTTAGCCTGTACTTGATCAAGAAACACAAAAAAATTTAAAAATAACTCAAACACCTTTAACTATAGTGAGATGCTATGAATTACCACCCATTGCTGGAGTTTAGTTCATAATTTGGTAAAGGATCAGCCAAATTCTTGAAGAATTATGTCTAAATTGCAATAAGTAGGAATGTATCTATTTGTCACAATGTTCATAATAAAATGGCACAAGAATTAATCATCTAAACATTGGAAAGATCACCCTCCTAGGTTTCACAGAGACCAAAGAGTATAAGTAAAGGATCAACAATCCTTTACTTATTTGTTTTCCAATCCTTGCCTTTTCCAATTATTGAATTATGGAAAATTCATAGATAATTGGTAACATTAAGTTTGGTTCTAAAAAAAACCAACAATTTGGTGACTTTACTAGGGATGATCTATACAAAGTCTCTAGTTCTAGATAAGAAGTATTAGATTCCAATACTTTGTACATACAAGTTCATCTTTTTGTCTATCTTTGGCATTAGTGGGTCAATTATTAGAATTTTTTCTTAGGATTTGTTGTGTTTTCTTTGAACTTGAAAATTATGTCAATGTATCCTTATAATTCCTTGAATATTTTCATAAATTCTCACTTAATGTGGGTGGTGACTCTAATATCTCTACACTCATGTGCATTATTTGAGGAATTTACTGAGAAGAGACGAAGTGAACCTAAGCTCATATGATGAAGCACCCTGATGAGAAGCTAGAAGGAGAATTTAGAAGGCTCTGGTACTATTTAGAAAGAGTCAAAGAATTGGGTGAATCTAAACATCTAGTTTATATATTGAATGTTTTAAACCTAGAAAGGGTTGTGTTGCAATAAATATAAAGGGATTTATGTGTGAATTTGTTATTGGAGAAGATCCATAATGAAATTAATCTTTGAAATAGCTTCATATTGTTGAATTTTAGTCCCTTATGAAGAGGGGTGGCAACTTTATGGAAAGAATCTGATGAAATTGTGAAGATAGTTTCATATATATATATATTTAAAATCAAAACGAAGAATTTGTAGTATTTACAATGTATCTAGGTATTTTTTATATTCTAGCTTTCCAGGAGCATAAATTTGTGTGTGAAAACCATATTTGAAGGCCTGGATAATATTTTGTTCCCTATTAAGTGAGGCTAGGCACTAAGAAAGGGAATAGTAATGATTATTCTACATACTTTTGATTTATTAATTTGTAGTCTCTTTATTGTTCTGAAGAAGTATGCTTGTTTTTAAATATTCCCACTAAATAGATCTTAGGTGTAGATGCATTTGAGTTATATGCATTGTAATATTTTAAGGTCATGATGAAGTCAAGAAATAGGGAAGTGAGTGATCAACTGTAGAGTTGATTTTTGAGGTTTGTAAAGGGGTGTAAGAAAATGTACCATTCACGTGTGCATTCTTGTGGGGTGTTTGATACAAGCATGAAGAGTGTGCAGCATTTGTCACGCCCTCAAATAAATTTCTCTATTGGAAGGTATAGAAAATTAAATTTTAATAGTATTCAAGTTTTCACAAACCTTGTTCCTAACGATGTTAGGGAACATTTTCCAAAATTCAAAGGGAAAAGCTCATAATCAACTTATAAGGATTTGCAAGTGTTTTTTTATTTGATGGGAGATTATGAGATAGGCCATGAAGATGTTGTCATGAAATTTTTTGTTCAATCTTTGAAGGAAGATGTTAGATATTGGTTCTCATATTTTCCAGTATGTTATATTTCCTCATGGAATGAGTTTATGGAAGAATTCATAGAACAATTTGGTGAGAGAGTTGATCCTATTTCAGTAAGGCAAAGACTCATGAACATCCAGAAAGAAGAAGATGAGTTAGTCCCGGCTTTCAATCTCAAATTTTCAAAGGAAATAAGGGATATTCTAGAATATCTAAGACCAAGTGATGCAGAGTGTTTGATTGTATACTTTGGTGCATTTGATGAAGAAATGAGTTATCTGTTAAGGGAAAAGGACCCTACAATACCTCATCAAGCATATCAAATTTCCATGGATATTGAAAACAATTTGAAATATTCAAAGATAAAGGGATATATGGTTGCAAGTGTCAGTTATCCAAACACATCTCATGTAAATGTAATTCATGGATCAAGAAATAGAAAGGATTGTCAAGATGATAATGCTTCTGCTAACCTGATTTATCTAGCATCATGGCATATGGATCACAATGAGACCCAAGTTGAACATCAACAAGTTTTGAGCAATGTTGATAAAATGTATTTTGTTCAAGGTTTGTCTACTATGAAAAGACATAAGGGAGAACCATTATATTACCTATTTGTAAGGTTTTTGGGTGCCTTGTTGGAAGTGTTAGGACTAAAATTTCTATTCACTATTTGTTACATTTGATTTTATAAATTTCAGAAATTCATGTGACGAGATCCATTTTATAACCCATGTTAACTAATGATCCCATGAATATGGCCTTTGGCATATAAGCATCTCCTTGATCATAGTTGAGAAAAAACTTTAAGAGAAATTGATCCTTATTGGGAAGACCATGTGCATGAATTTTTGATCAACAATTCATAGCCCTTTATTGAATATTTTTTACATAATCGAGAAGACAATACATAACATTTCATCGATGAAAAACTTATCTATAAAAGCAAGCTAGTTGGAGGGAAATTTTCAAATCACACTAAGCTCATGTGTCATGCTGATGTAGACCTTATCAGGGAGAAGCATAGATACTTTCATTGATAAAATAGCAGAAAAATTGTATTAGAGAGACATGTATGATCAAAGTGGGTTCCTTAGATCTCTCTAACTATCTGGGTTACACTGATAAGGGAAACTATAAATTTTTTTAGGGAAAGTCCCACTAACTTATCTCAATGAACAAAGCACTAGAGGAAACATATCAAGGAAAAAAAGTATATCAAAAATTCATCTTATTCTCTTAGCGATGATACATGTTAGCGCGATGATAATATGGAATGACCAATTTTTTTCAAAAAGACACCGGACGATGTTTAAAAGGATTTCTAATGGTCCAGACCACCCTGATATTGGGTAAACTTCATAATGTTCTCCCTTAAACATTAGGAATTGAAAAGAAAGAGAAAAGGTAGTTGTACAATATCGGTGAGAGTATTAATTTGTCTTCCTGACTAAATAAGAGAACCAAAGGGACACTTCATATCAAAAGGACATTCAGTTAGTCTTAGCAATCAGTTATGAATGTATTAAAAAAATGGTGCCAAATAAAGCACATAGATCATCCTGAGACTAGAGGGGTTCAACTGATGCAATACTATTGTATCACTTTGACATTTTAAAATTCAAAAAACCTATTTCATTCATTTCTAGTGGTGGACATTAATGGCTGCATGAATGAACCTTATATGAACATTTCTGATTGAAAAGAGATTGAACCAAAATAATTTTTAGAAGTTGCAGTAAAGAAGGATGGGAGATTGAGCAGAAGTCAAGGAATTTAGTGTGCCCAAAAGCATACAAGTAAGCATACAAAATATCCCTACAATTGATAGATTGTAATTCAATTCTACCATCTTGTAGAGAAATAAGATGGAAAGTTTTGTAAAAACAAAAAATAAGAAGCAACAAGGTGAAATTAGCCAGTCTAAAAATAAGAAGTAGAAAACTGAAATGGGGTAGGAATTGAAAACAAAAGAATGGAAACTAAACCAAGACCTCATTGATCAATTGATTGGTTTAGGGCCAAAAGCTAGAAGGTTTGCACAATTGAGGGCTGATGTAGAAAGATTAGAAGATAAATGCAAACAAGTAGGTGATGTGTGGACCCCCATTAGGGGATATGAATTGTTTGTGTTTCATTATTGTTGGAGAAGTAGATTTGAACCAGTTTTTAACCCTTGGAATTTAAATTTGGGAAAGTTGGTTGTTCCTAATGTCTTTTTGAATATAGAACTTATAAAACTTTTGGCCAACTATTATAACCTAGACCTTAAAGCCATTTGCAACCTGCAAGGATAACCTTTCATACATGTATCCAAAATTGCACTTTGTGAAGTTCTTAGCCTAGATGACACATGTGATTATCCTATAGTGTATGAGGATTTAGAAAAGGAATATTGGAGGATGGACACTAGCTACAAAGGATGGAGGTTACCATTACATAGGCCTAGAGAAGATGGAAACCTAGTACCACTTCAGGATGGTGACAGACCTCCCTTCCATGTTGATTTGTTTGAGCCCTATTTAAAATATACTTACTTTTCACTAGGTCAAATAATGGGAATAAAGGCCCCTAAAATTATGTCTATAGGGCCAATGGTGATCACAACAGACATACAATGTCATAATTCAAGACCTTTTGATTATGCTTCACACATTTCCTGAGGGATCTACTTAGGGCTAATAGCCATCAAGAATGGGTCTCCCACAATGAACTTTAAACATTATTCCCTTCTTATGCACATGATATTGTACTATGGAAAAGAGTTAGGAATATGGCTAGAGGAATTAAGAATCACATAGCTGGATAAAGAGGGTCGACCATTACTGATACAATTATGGACCCCCATTTGTGACAGAAGATTTGTTAATTCTATTTATGTTTATTTTGAAGAACACTTTTTCAAGACATCATACAGGTTTTATGATCACCCTTGTAATTATTCATTGTCTAATGAGACCAAAATATTCTAAAGGCTTAAGGATTTCAATGGACCACCAAGTGTAAGTCATAATTAGGGTGACTGGTATTGCTTTTTTGATTCAACTATGATCAGGGTTTATGGTTTTGAAGACACACCTTTCCTATTACCCAAGCCTATGTGAGATAGAATTGCATGTCTAGAGATTGTCAAGAAACTAGATTATTCCAATGTCATGAACTTGAGTGCATATGAAAAATAGTCATTCATTCCTAGTACATTGTGTTTTGGGGATTTTATTGTAGTATCAAAATAAGGAAATGATCTCATTTTGGATAAATTGTCAGATTTCAATATGAAGAAGGCTACACCAAGGAAAGGATTTGATCGTGAAGGATTTATTAATTTTGCAAAGAAAAAATAGAATTTAGGTGGATATGTTGATGTACCATATCCTCATGATGATATTATCAGAAACATGGAAGAAATAGAGATCGAATTGGAAATTGATAATTACAATAGAGAAACTGAACAGAAGATGAAGGAGTTACAAGAAGTATAAATGTTATCCTCTAGTAGTGAGGAATCTTCTAAAGAAAATGAACCCCAAAGCCAACCTGATAAGGTCCCCAAGCTAAGGATTGAAGATTATCAAACTCCAAATAGAGAACAAGAAGTTGGGGAACCATCTGATGCATATGCTAGGAAATTGGCTTATAAATATTTTGTTTTAGATGACCAGTTTATTAAATCTTTTGAATTTAAATCTTTCTTGTACAAAAAAAAAGGGAAAAACAATAAAGGAATCAGCTGCAAAAATCACACCCAACAATGAAAGCCAATTGTTGAACACATTGAAAATGGAGGTGGAGAATGGAATGAAGAACATGACTCTAGAGAAGGGAAGAAAATTATTAGAGGAGTCTGGTGTGATGATCTTTCCTAGTTTGGCCTTAAGCTCTACTTTAGTTATTGATATATTTTTGCACAATAATGATTCCAAACACAAGCTCAGTCCAGAAGGGGTAATAGAGGTATACACTAGGTCAAGATACAATCCTAATGAGAGTTCTCTTATGATATGGGCTTTATGCCCCCCACATAAGAAGCTTGTAATTATTGATATAGAGAAAGCATTTGGTCATGCGATGACATTAAAAGTGGGTGAAATTGATCCTATGGTCACAACTAATATTGACATAAATGTGGCCAAATTGAACAAGGCACAAACTCAAATGTTGATTAAAGAACGAGATATGTACAAGTTGAATAGTGAAAGGATGCTTAAAGAAGATGATTTTCTAAGAGACACAGTCAAGGATACATTCAAAGAATCTACTAAAATGTTGATTCAAGGAGAAGGCTTCCAATTAAAGGACAAGTATGAGGAATTACAGATGTATAATCAACAAATGGACACTTAAGTGATCAAGGCCAGGTTTGACATGCTTTCTACAATACTCAAAAAGAGGTACACTAATATGATGATCTAGATAGACAAGTTCTAGGTAACTCACTCTAAGAGTCACACTTCCATTCAAGAACATAAAAGGATAAATGATAGGCTTTGAGAAAAGCTCCAAGAGATACAAAATAGAAAAAAAATTGATATTGTGGCCATTATAGCTACTGAAGACCTGATAAGGAAGCATAAATACTATTATGAGGAACTTCAAGCATAAATAATAGGCTTTGAGAATAGCTCCAAGAGATACAAAATAAAAAAACTTTTGATATTGTGGCCATTATAGCTACTGAAGACCTGGTAAGGAAGCATAAATACTATTATGAGGAACTTCAAGCAGATTCCAACGAGTTTATTGATGCTTCAAAAGAAGGTGTGCCTGCATTGTTCACTGACAATGGAGAACTAAAAATTCAGAATGAATGGATACAAGAATGTTGACTAATACTGTAGGGAGCCTTGGAAGTAGCTAAGAATGAAGATATGGCATTAGAAGAGGCCTATGAGCATTTAGAAAAGATGATTATTATGGAGATTGCAGTGAGGAATTTTTTTCATGATGTTGATACATACTTGAGTCAGGAGTACCTAGATCATGTTATACAAGTTGATTTGTGGCTCATTAGAGCTTATTGTTAATATTTTATGTGTTGTTAAAGTACTAAAAGACACTTACAAAGAGGTATACCCTCTTCAAGATATTACTATATAATTTGAACATGTGATGATTGAATGATGAGAGTGAAAAAGGAGAGAAGAGAAAGATATACAAAATAAGACTTTCATAATATATATGATGTAGATTATATTGTAAAGGACCATGATGCATGCATAAATTTTGGCAGAGATCAATAGAATATCTTTAATTTTGTGTGACTTCACATTGGTGTCTATTGTTTGTTGATTTGAACAATTATCTGGATATCTCCACACTATTATTTCTCTCTTATTTGAACTTGTGTATCCAAGTTGATATTCAGTTTCATTAAACACAGTTGTTGTTATTGTGTAATCAAGTTAATTGGTTTCTATCAAAGAATTAAAATCCTTTTAATTGATTATAGTAACTTAGAAGTGAAATTTGGATTAGTAAGAAGATCCACGTAATTGATAAGACTTCCATACTATCTCCAACTCAATATTATCTTGTTATTCAAATTGAGGATATACATCATTTTTCAATACACATTTGTTGTCATTGTGTGATTATTTTTAATTAGTTCCTTCAAAGAAGGATTAAACTCCTTTTAAATAAGTTATAGTAACCTGATAGGAACAATTGAATCAATAAGTAGAGTCTATCAGTCACATTATTACACGTTTATACAAGGTATAAATAAACATAAGTGTTAAGCAATTAGAATTGTAACCAATACTAGTCACTTATCATAAAACTTCATTAACTATACTTACCCAAAAGGCACTAGTCCACTTCACATTTCATTATACCTTACATTTCCACTTTCATATTCTAAATTTCCAATTATCACATTAGGATGAGTAGTCAAAAAGCCTTCATCTATTCCAGACTTTATGCCACTATGGATAGATCCTTAAATCCAATTAAGTCACACAACCCTTAGATCTGCTTCAACTATCAAGGTTCACCAACCTAGATTTAGCAAAGCCTAAAGTACAAGGATTCATCAACCATATAGGTTAACTCCATTCGTTGGTTCAAAAATGTTGCAAGTATGATCATAGAGCCTGGCATCCTCTTAGGATTTGTAACCTGCATTTTTGAGACCCAACAGATTGGTGACTCTGTTGGGGATTAAGCCAATTATGAACCTCAGCCTTCCATCATAGAGTCATTCCAAAACATCATAAAAGGGTGAAGACTCTACTAGGAAGAAACACAATCATTTTCCTACTTATGAAAAGTAGGTGACAACTCTGAAGTATTTTTAGGATTGATAAAGTATCAGATCATAAAGGATAGATGATAGACACCAAAGATATTTTATATCATCCAACATGAATGAAATAAGATCTTTGCACTAGGAGAGTCCTAAGAAGAGCAATGTTAGGTGGACAGATAAGCATGGATCTCCTCGTGGAAAAAATAACACAAATAAGGGTGAAATGGTATCCAAACAACCAAAATATAGTGTGAATACATTAGACTAGACCTTCACAAGATTTAACTCTCCACTTCACCCTGATGGTGGAAATCCCTCAACACCACATAAAAGAATCAATATAAATGATAATATCCTCAATTATAGATTAGACCCTCAAAAGGAAAATGATTTTGAGGAATGATTGGAAGAAGGAAGAAAATAGAGACAAGAGGAATATGATAGGGGATTCTCATCACTGCAAGGAGAAGAAAACTAAGAGGGGTCCGTTGATCATACTACCATTGAATTTGATAGTATGAGTAACCAAGAGATTGAACTGCATGTAGAATGGAAAAGACAACAACTTATAATGAGACAACAAATGATACAATAAATCCAAAAACTTGATCAACAATTGGCACAATTAAACATCCAGGAACCAAATCCACCAAAATATATCCCTCCACATAAACAAGTTGGTAATCTCAATTCACATGGGATATCTCAAAATAATGGTGCTCCAGGTACTTTAAAAGTACCTCATAAACTAGTAGTAACCCAAGACAACACACTCAACATAATGTGCCACCACAAAGGTTCCATCCCCCAAATACTAGCATTATTCCCCAACACTATCCACCACCAGACCAATAGAATATCCCACAACATCAACAACATGTGCCACATTAGAATGTATACCCTTAGCAACACATCCAACAAAATTTCTACCATCAGCCTCAGTATGGATACCAATACTACCCCAATCCACCACCTCTAAATTTGCATCCACAAAACCCTATGAGTATAAGTAGACAATTTGATTTAATAGGATACCAATTATATCCATACCCAATTGACAGTAATTGGATAAACACGGTTCCCAAATTCACTAGAAATAATGCAATATTAGCCGAAGAACATTTCAAAAATTTCAATGCCTTTATATAGGATATTGGTATTGAATATGAGGATGTAAATATGAGATTATTGATGATGTCCCTAACTGAAGAAGCAAGGGATTGGTTCAATGGTCTACCTAATGCCTCAATTGATTCTATAGAAAATTTTTAGAATCAATTTCTAGAACAATATGGGAATCAGTGTGCCCCTGAATTCGCCCTTCATGAATTGATAATTATTCAAAAATACCAAAATGAGTCAGTTTATGATTTCAATCAAAGGTTCTCCAAACTATACAATAAAATAACACATGGATCCAAACTAACTAATCTGGCAGCCCTAAGTATTTATCTAGAGTCCTTTGATCCAAAAATGGGGTATGAACTCATAAAAAAATGCCCTATAAGTTTAATTGAAGCACAAAAAACAACATTAACCATTGATAATAATATAAAAGTTGTGGGGATGGCTGGAAAAAGGGACAACCTTAGAGTTCCCCAAAACTATAACAATCCCTAGAATATGCAAGAGAATTCATATAGAAATGAAAGGACAAGATTACATGATATGCCATACAACACTAATTGGAAAGATAGAAAACCCATAACTAATAGGCCTAAGTATAAAGAAACCCCTGATACCTTAAAGAAAAAAGGATCCTACATGGTCAATAACAACTCTTGGTGTCAAGTTTGCAAGCTGCCTCATTCCCTGAATCATTGTGTTGTAGCACAATCAATACAAGAAGAAGAAATACCATATGAAAATAAAGAGGAAGATCATACAATATATGTAACTTCATATACCCTTCATCTAGTTGAACAAAAATATTCATCTATAGAAGATGAAGGCTATGAGTATGATGTAAACAACCAGAGGTACAATATTCATATGGTAGAACAACATGTATTCTCTTATTAGGATGATAAAATCAATGATAAACCATATCCTCCTTATACACCACCTAAGTCAAGTAAGTATAAATTGAGGAGGCCAACTAAGGAAGAGATCAAAGAATTAACCATTGCTGCTGTAGAGCAAGTAAAAAGAAACTATAGGCTAAGAAACATAACAATAAATATAGATGAAGGCATTCCAAGAGGATTGTTTGTTAAAGATAAAGAAACAACATAGGAAAAACCAAAGAAGGTAGAGAATAATGAACTTAATAAGAATGAGAAAAGGTGTGTTCCCAAAGAAGAAGATAAGGAATTATACAAAAACAAATAGAAATATGATGAAACAAATAAAAAGGAGAAAGAAGAAAATAAAGGAGATCCACTGGAACAAAGGAAGATATCCAAAACAAAAAATGCCTCTTCATTTGATTTCACACAAGAATTGTCTCAGGTGAAGATGTTTGTGCCACTATTGGAAATGATGAAGATAAAAGAATATAGAGATAGTGCTATTCAACTAATATCCAATGGAACCAATAACACACAAACTTTGAAAACAAAGAAACCACCAAAATTAGTAATGGAAGGTAGGGAGATATAAAAGTCCCTGAGGTTTGTCTTGGCAATACATTGATGAATCCTCCACATGTCGATCCATTTTTTACCACATTGCTTATAAACAACAAATTGGTAAGAAATTGCATGATTTATTCAAGAGCTGCTATTAACATCATGCCAGTAGGGGTCATGAAATAGCTTGGCATGTGGGTGGACACTACTAGTGGTAAATGCTATGCTATGGATAGTAGGCCTATCCTAGTCGTAGGAATGATGAAGGATGTAGAAGTGAAGTTAGTTTCTTATCCACAAGCAATATACATAATTGAAATGACTATAATAGACACACCCCCTCATTTTGGGATGCTCCTGTCAAGACAATGGACTATTACAGTGGGAGGAAATGTGCAATTTGACTTATCCTATGCCATAATACTAATAAATGGTGAAGAGGTTAAATTGTATAAAGAACCAAGAGGGAACCAAATTATGGAATATGTTGATCAAAATCAAATGAATTGCTTATGTGATGTGAACTTAGGAAGCTTTAGAATAAAACATTCATAGCCTAAATTATTGAACACTGATCCAATTGATAGAGATGTCTCCAAGAATGAGCATGGTGTATGGTTAATGTATTTTGACAGAGCATGTAGTAAAGAAGGTAATGGAGTAGGAGTGGTTTTTATTTCACCTGAGGCCATAATATTCAAATATTCATTCTTGTTAACATTTGAATGCATGAATAACATATTAGAGTATGAGGCCCTACTGATTGGATTGAACATGGCTACTGAACACAAAATTAAACTACTAACTATTTTTGGAGATTCTAAGTTTGTTACTTTGCAAGTGAGATCAAAGTATTATACAAAAAGAACAAGGCTAAAGTAGTACAAAAATGTTGTATGGGACAACATTGAATTGTTCAATGCATTCTCTATTAAATGGATAGATAGGTCCAATAATTTAATGGCAGACTTCTTGGTGAATGTAGCTTTGAAGAGAGATGATGTCACCCTAGCAATAATTTGACAAGTTGAGCTCAAAACAAGACTTGAAATCCTGAATAACATCTATAGTTGGAAAGTTTTTAATGATGAAACTGATTTGATTAAATTCTTACATTGCATTGATCAGTATGAAGCCAAATAAATTGATTTTAATGAATTTGTGGAAGAATTAGATGGCAAGCAAACTATATTTGGTAAGGAAGTTGTTCAACTCAAAACTAACAAGATTCGTAAAGAACTTTTGGCTCTAGAGAGGGTGTTTGATGGAAATGATTGAGCGCTTATGAAAAAAACACTAGTAAAAAGGGAAGACATTGAAGAAATCAACGTGGGCATTGAATTGGCACCAAAAAATGTGTACATTGAGAAAAATATAAGCCCAAAAATCAAAAAGATGTTGGTTGCATTATTAAGGAAATATAAGCACATCTTTGCATGGTCTTATGATGATCTTAAGGCATATAGAGAAGATTTGTTCCAACATGAGATCCCATTGAAACCAAATGCAAAACCTTTTAGACAAAAACAAAGACCATACATCGTACCTTAGAACCTAAAATGCATGAGGAACTTATGAAGCTTAGGGAAGGGGGTATCATCAAGCCTATCAAATATTCATCTTGGACCTCTCTAATTTAGTACCTATCAGAAAGAAAAATGGAGACATAAGGCTCTATGTAGATTTTCAAAACTTAAATGTATCCTCTCTTAAGGATAATTACCCACTCCCAAACATGGAGGCTATGTTGTAGAGGGTCACGGGATGTGAGCTACTATGTATGATGGATGGATTTTTAGGTTATAACCAAGTGAAGGTAGGAATCAGAACAATGTGAAACAACCTTCACCACACCATGGTGAACATATGTATATGTAAGAATGTTGTTTGGACTCACAAATGTTGTAGTGCAACTTTCCAAAGAGCCATGGAAGTTTCTTTTTCTGATCTAATTAATGTAATAATGGTGGTATACTAGGACGATCTCACTACATATTCTAAGAAAACAAAAGACCATGTTGCACACCTTGAAAAAATATTTGTCAAAGCATTAGAATATGGCATTTCCTTGAATCCTAAAAAGTGTCATTTTGCAATAACAAAGGGAAAGTTACTAGGACATATAGTGTCCAAGGATGGAGTCAAGATTGATCCAGAAATAGTGGAAGCCATAGATAAGATTCCTATTCCTAAGATAGGTAAAGCCATCCAGTCCTTCTTTGGGAAAATTAATTTTGTGAGAAGATTTATATCGAACTTTGCTTAGATAGTGAAACTAATATCAAAGATGTTAAAGAAGGGTGAAAATATTGACTCAATAGACTTGGCCACAGATGCATTTGTATCCATCAAAAGAGAAATTAAAGAAGCCCCGCTCTTAAAATCCCCTTATTTTAATAAAACATTCTAGATCTTTTCATTTGCATCTTATCACACAATTGCAGTAGTAATGCTGCAAAAAAATGATGAGGGGTGTGAACAACCTATTTCTTTCTTCAAAAAATCCCTCCAAAATGTAGAATTAAAATATGACATTGTAGAAAAATAGGCATATGCATTAGTAAAAGTTGTCAAAGTATTTAGATCATATCTGGTGGGAGCAAAAGTAATAGCTTATGTACCTAATGCTGCAGTAAAAGATGTCTTTGTACAAACTGAAGTAATAGGCTATAGGTGCAGATGGATAAATATAATCCAAGAATTTGACATTGAGTTTCAAATCACCAAGCTTGTAAGAGGAGAAGGATTAGCCAAATGAATGGCTAAAAGAAATATTGAAGCTTCCCAAGTGTGCAATTTGAAAAATGAATATAACATGATTACTAGTATTGAGCACACACCATGTGTTGGAATCAAGGAATACTGAGAGGGGGGTGTGAATCAGTGTTCTACAAAATTTAACTTTATTAACTTGATCTTTAAACCACTTATATCATTGAACCAAAAGAAAGATGAAAGAACACAAAGCAATCAACCACAACACCATAACACAAGGATTTTTTTATGTGGAAACCCTATTAGGGGAAAAACCACGGTGAAAGGCCAATCCACAATATGAGTATACTAAAAATAAGTGTTTACAAATGGGGAATGCACATGCATTCAGGCTCACTTCCTAGAGCTCACTTCTCAAATACAATAGGCTTATTGCCCAAAAATAGATTCATTGTCTTACAGTCATAAATAGACAATCTAGAGTGGATGAACTATGAGATAGCATCTGTTAATGCCTGAGTATTGTTCCGGTCAAGCACATTAATCACATTGTTCACCCTCTATCTAATTTTTCTCTTGAAATTTTATTTGTTTTAGTTCTGTAACTAAGGGAAATTCTCAGATTACCAGATTAATAGCTAAATAAACTAAAACCAAAAGTAATAATGACGTACAAAGGAGGAAAACATGAAAAAAAAAGAGAGATATCACCTTGAGTCTTTAACCTCCACGATTGACCTCCATTACACCTTCTCAACTTGTTGCAATATGTAGTTTTCCCTCATATTTTATGTGAGTAATCTATGACTATGCCAAGACCAAAACAAATGTTGAAGGATTTGATATGAAATGTACTACTATGCAACTATGCAACTAGTAAGCAACTATGATCTAAGACTAACGTATGCCAAAATTCCAAAATTCTAAGATGTCAAGAGTTCCTAAGACAAGATTGCAAGATGTAGATATCATGAAGGTGACAAGATTGCAAGATGTGCAAATGAGACCAAAATTGCCATTTTATAGAAAATGCAATTTTGAGTGAATGGCTAGGATTGAAGATTGACAAGTGCCCTAAAATAAATGGACAAGATTTAATATGACAACCCACAATTAGGGTTAGGGAAACATTAGGTCAATTTGAAATGAGTGGTCAAGATTCAATTTGAGAAAAATAAATCAAGGGTTGACAATGCATGTGACAAGGAGATAAGATTGGCACAAAAAAGAGGTGGCTAAAAAATTAAATAATATTAGAAATTACTTGATTTTTGGAGAAAAAGACTATTTTGAATTTAAAAATTAGTTTAATTCAAAAGGTGGGGTCATGTGACGGTAAATAATTAATTCAAATTATTTACTAAAAGAGGGAAAATTAGAAAGTGAGACCATTTTAAATAAATAATTTTATTTAAAATGAGGGAAAGGTCAAGGTGGCAATAATTAAATATAATTTATTTAATTATAAGAAGACTTTTAAGAATTAATGATGTATTTAAATAAATAAATAAAATTTATCTATTTAAATAATCAAGAGGAATTAGTGGACGAAGATAATTAAATAAATTAAGAAATTTATTTAATTAGGAAGAAACATTAGACAATTAGTGACATATTAAATAAATAAATAAAATTTATTTATTTAATAATCAAGAAGAATAAAAAGTCATGAATTAATTAAATAATTATAAATTATTTAATTAATAGTTGAAAGTGAACCAAGGACATAATTAAAATGTATTAATTATACTAGGAAGAAAATGGCGATAATAGAGCTTGCATGCCTAGGTTATTTTTACGTGTCTACATTTTTCCCCTCTTTATCATAATGTAGCCTATTGCATTGTGACAAAAAAAAGAGTCAAAAACATGCCCCAACGAAGGTACAGGGTATCTATGCCCCCTCAGGAAAATTTTCAAATTTTGGCCCGACGATAGAAAAATTTGGAAACTATCCCAATAAGTCAATTTGATAACTAGAAAAATAATGGCACAGATAGTTTTAGATTTCAAGGAGTTTAAGGCAGCCTAGGAGGTGTTCAAAGTTGATCAAATGAGCCTCCAATAATAAAAAGTGTGAAAAATCCAACTTTGACCCTATAAATAGGTTGAAAATGGGGTAAAAGTTAATTCATTTTCACATTTGCAATAGTAAATTTGGAGAGCCCAGAGCTAGGAGAGCGGACGCGAGGATGGTGATTCTAGTGACCAAGCACCACAGGGAGATCGCTAGGACATACAGACAGCTAGAGGGTGTAGATCCAGAGGTGAGTGCACCTAACCTGCTTTGTCATTTTATCATTTTTTGTGGTTTTAGCGGGGTTTTAGGATAGGCAACGAATGCACCGTGACACATATGTGTGTGCATAAGCCACATTCATGTTTGTGTTTGATGCATTTGATTCATCATGACACAAATGTAGTGAGTCTATAGGATAGGTCCATTAGGTGCAATGCATTTGCAAAAAATTGAGATGCATTCGCCAAGTCAAGCCACAAATGACAGGCATAATGATGCATTCATAGAACCAGGTGACACATTTAAATGAAGTGCCACATTGGATAAAATTTGTGATGTAAGTGCCATGTCAAGACGCAATCGCTAGCAAAAATGACGTAAATGTCAGGTTGAGACATAATTGAAGTACAAAATGATGCAACTACCTAACTGCGATGCAAATGAATTCAATGTGACATTCAAATTTGACCAAGGTTGACTTTGTTGAGGCTTAAATTTTGAAATAGTTCTAAGTAGCTAGACAATATGGATGATTTGCAATAATGTGCTAATTCTTTCTTATGTCTATGCAGAGAAAGCTAGCGTTGATCTATACATGAGAGAGCAGACCATCGACATATGGGTTCTGGGACCAGCTTCGAGACAGGGAGTGATGGTGACTAATGCGACTTGGTCTATACTACATTGCTTATATGCCCATTATCTCATAAAATAGGGGATTGTTTGGTGCACTTTGTGAGATATGGAGTTTAGATACCTGTTCCTTTCATTTATCAATAGGAGAGGCTACAGTGACTCTCGAGGACATGTATCGAATCATGCGTTTGCTGATCTAGGGGGAGTGGGTCATGTATGATCCACACTAGGGATACCAGGTGTTTACCACATACTATGAGGATGAGACTAGTGTAAGGCTAGGGATAGAGGGGTATGAGATTCATTGGGAGTTTGTGGCAGAGCACTACCCCCAGTTTGATGCCATGTTAGCGACACTGATTATAGAAGTGTTGATACCAGACCAGCAAGGACATGGGTTCCCTATTGGCTGGGGGATGTACTGGTGAGGATGTGGCGAGACAAGATTGTATATGCATGGGTACCTTTCCTTCTAGGTATGTTGTACCATCAACTACATGGGGTGGCATACAGGGGAGCACAAAGCATCAGTTGTGGCATGACACTTCTTATGATCTAGGCCTGGGAGCATACTACTATCTTTCGTCCACTGATTCAGAGACCAGAGTTGGAAAATGGTATTCTATATGTGTACTATTATGTTGGTGCATTACAATAGACCTAGGTGGGAGAGACAGGATGGTGGTGACATAGGATAGACATGATGGTGTCATATATCTGGAGGTCATACAGGGATTAAGGCCAGTGGGAGGATGAGCCTGATCATTTGACTTTTTGTAGACAATTTAGATATTTGATTGGGCACATTGTACATAGCCAACTCATCATCAAGATGTACTTTCCACAATGGGTGCTTCAATAGTTTGGTGAGTAGCAGGGCGTACCTATGGGTACATAAGAGTATTCTAGATCATCGCGGGAGCCGATATGGGGTCGCACCATTTTATTACCATTTTTCAAGTAGCAGATAGATAGTTTAGTGGAATAGTAGTGGGGATGGATTGGAAGGCTTGCTAATCCAGGGATGACAATAGATTTTGACTTGTGGTGGCAGACACATCGCCCTATGCCATTAAAAAATCTTGATGGGCTAACACCAGTGGATCACAGATTAGTGATACCACGGGTACAATGAGGTGGTAGGGAAAGAAGGGATGGAGGCAGGGACTGAGGCAAAGGTCAAGGGTAGGATGGAGGAAGAGGGAGAGGGAGAGGATATGATGAAGGAGGAGGAAGGGTGGATAGGGAGGGGAACATGGAGGAAGGAATGGCCCCCGAGGTACAGAGGAGGAGAGAGAGGAGGAGGTAGTGGAGGTAGAGGAGAGACAACTAGGTGGTAACCTAATGTTGGGGTTGGTCTCAGAGGAGGGGCCAGAGGAGGAGGGATTTAGATGGAATGTGGAAGGAGGGGGAGGAGTGGAGGAGGGAGTGGAAGGTGGAGGGACATGGAGGGAGGACAGGGATGATGGAGGATGCAGAGGGGGGGGGATGGAAAGGAAGGAATAATGGAAGGAGGAATGGAAAAGAGGGGAATGGAGGGATCTCATGGAGTGGAAAGAAGGGAGAAATTTGGGATTTGTAAAGTTGTGTGCTACGCCAGTTAGAGATGTCGCAAGCGAGTTGGCTAGAGTTAGTGCTAGTCGGGGTCAGTACAAGATGTTGTATCAGAGGGTAGTGCTGGCCAATTAGAGGGATCCTAGGTTGTCTCGGTCATACAAAAAGATAGGCTTAGGGTTAGGGAGCAATAGCAGGTCCCACAGTAGTTGTAGCCAGAGCAGTATGGGTGGTTCCACCTCGTCAAGGCACACATCAGAGCACATGTCTCATCATTCACGTAGGCACTCCTTAGGGCACATATCAAGCCACAACTATGGTTCCACTGGGTCAGGTCATAGATCAGTGCACAGTCATCCTCTGGTTATGGATCCGTCGACCTCTCAGACACAGGAAACAGTGATGATGATAGCATCAGTTCCACTCACAGAGCATCAATCACCCTGGTCTTCTCCTCAAGGGGATGAGGAGAGCTCAGCGTAGGGAATTTGAGATTGTTCTCTTACTATCATGTTTTAGACAGTCATTGTTATGACACTTTATATGTTGACTATCGAGCCTGCGATCTCTATTTTTGGGATATCTCATGACTCTATCCTGTGACATTGCATATTTTTTAGATTATATACATGATACAATTTTGATGTGGCCTATATGCTTCATGTTATGTGATGATGCATTATATTTTGATGATTTTTTATGACATATGGATATCAAATGATTATTATGATGATGTAGTTATGATTACCATATGATGCCTATGGTGATGTCTTTTATATGCTATGTCATGTATGCATTTATGGTTTGTATTTATGATGAGATGCCATGATGATGATGATATGCATAATGTTTTATGGTGTAATGATTATTACATGGATTCTTGATAATGATTATATGAATTCCTAATGTATGATTGTAATGGATGCCATGTATGATTGTGGATATGTTAATGCAATCTTATGATGTGATACATATGTTTTTAATGAGATAAATGATGTATGTACCTACATGTTATGTGAGTGTGTGTAAAACCCTAATGCAATGCTTACATGATTATGTGTGCACTTATTTTTTGCATGTCACATGATATCATCATGAGACAGGTGGGACGAGATGACAAGACAAAAGGAGATGAATGTCAGTGCGAAGACCAAATCCTTCAACATGTTACTATAGGACCTAACAATTATTGCTCTTAATCATCATTGGTCCAATTATTGTAATGGCCAACAAACACCATGATATGACATAGATCAAGGTGTACAAGGTCATACCATCACATGAGACAAGCAGTCACAGACAAGGATGATGTTGACTCATACTAAGAGCATAATTGCGCCAGACTTTTTGTCACAACCAACCAAAAGCAGAAGATAGACAAGAAAGACAAGTCATGAAACATCATTACTCCTCTAAATCCTATTGTTAGGACATCCTCGAGGAACTAGAAACATGACTGCCAAAAGGACAAGACAAGACAATCACCATGACATGTCATTGCTTCTCTAAATCCTATTGCTAAGACCTTGTGGAGAAACTAGTAACATGATGAAAGATCCCAAGACAAATGCTAATATAGTGTTTTCCAAGTGTTTTCCAAGTGTGCCTGAGTGCCAAGTGTTTTGATGTCAAAATCTCAGGTTGGACAGTGTCAAATACCAAAAATTGTCGAGTTTGACGATGTCAAGATGTCGAATGTCAAAGTTTTTTGAATTCAAGGACACATCCTAAAGAAAAATTTTGAAGTCAAGAGGATCGATCCACAAATAACGAGAGAATCCCTCAAAATGTCAAATGACAATGTCGATACCTAGGAAGGACACATCCTAAGGTATAATTAAATGATAAGGGCGACTCTTCAGAAGGACTCATCTGAAGAACATCCAAGAGTTGATAGTTTTGACAAGGTTTGACCAAGTTTGACCAAAGTTGACTTTGTTGACAAAAGTGACCTCATGTCGATGTTGACATGCTGATAGGATCGACATATTTATTTGGTTGATTGCCAAAGTTTGGTGTTAATTCTGCATTCTTCTAACATTTCCAATTAATGCAGTCATCATTTTATATACTATTCATCATCATTTAGACGCTTCAGGGAGACTCGCAAAGAGGGAATTTCAACCTCAATGGGCAGTATGGATTTGACTCTAAAAACTAAGGAAAATAGTGGCTCCTGTAGGCGTATAGATGCTAGTGTGGTAAGCCCATAGAACAGGGTTGAGTTGAATGTTCTAGTCATGACCAATATCATTGAATGTATTTTTAAGGATTTTAATGATGGTTTTATTGGAAGCCTCAGCTTGATCATTTTCTTGTGGGTAATATGGTGTGGAGAAGTGATGCTGAATATGGAAGTGTGTGCAAAGTTCATGAACGTCCTGGTTCTTGAAGGGACAACCATTGTCTGTGATGATGGAATGGGGTATATAATACTAGTAGATGATGTAGTTGAGAATGAATTTGGAAATTTTCTTGTCGGTTATGTATGTAAGGGGAATGGCTTTGATTCACTTAGTGAAATACTTAGTGGCGGTGATAATGAATTTATGGCTGTTGGAAGAGGTAGGATGTATTTTTCCCACAAGGTTGAGTCCCCATTGTGTGAAGGGACACAGAGAAGTAATCAGCTGAAGTTCCTATGTTGGTGCATAAATCAAATCACTATGTATCTGACAATGGCGACATGTCCTGACAAAATCAAGTGCATCTTTCTCAATAGTCAGCCAATAATACGCAAGTCTTTTTATCTTCTTGGCTAAAGTAGGACCACTCAAATGAGATCCGCATATACCCTCATATACCTCACATAAGGTTGTTCGTGCTTGATCAGTGTTGAGACAATGAAGAAGGGTATTTTCAAAGCTACGATGGTATATGGTGTCACTGATGATGGTGTATCAGGTGACTTTTCAAATGAAGGACATTTGTTGGTTGTTGGACAGGTTGGGGCGAAGGGTTTGGGATTTGAGATATTCATAAATGTCTTGATACCATGGGGAATTGGAACCAACGAGCTCACAAACCATCTTTGATTTTGGGATGTTATATGTAGGGACCAAAAGTTGTTCTACCAAGAACTCAAATTGAGACACATTGCTGGGAATATCTAAGAGAGATCTTATTGTAGCCATTGCGTCTGATGCATTTTTTTGTATTCTTTGAACTTGTTCAAAAGTCAACATATTGAAATATGTTTGAAAGCTATCAACCATTCTTTTGTAAGGCATTAACTTCTCATCCTTGGTGTCACAGTCATCGTTGACCTAATTGATGACTAGTTGAGAATCTCCATAAACATGAAGTGTTTTAGTTTTCCATTTTATGGACATTTTGAGTCCCATAACAAGTGCCTCATATTCCACAACATTATTTGTACATGGAAAAGAAATGTGGAATGACTTAGGGATGGAGTCTCCTTGTGGTGTGATAAATAGTATTCCTACTCCCGAACCATGACTAGTATGAGACCCATCAAAGTATAGTTTCCAAGGTGACTTAGGCTCTGTATGAAATATGGACTCATCGGGAAAGTCTGCTACTAATGGGTGATCACTTTGTATAGGTGCATCTGCCAGTTGATCTTCTATCACTTGTCCCTTTATATACTTTCGCTCCACATATTGAATCACAAGACACATCTAGTAGCTAAGATTGATCCCTTAAAATATGTCCTAAGTCAAGCAACATTGATAGGTCAACTAGCAAAATGGGTCATGATTTTGAGTGAGTATGTAAGGAATTAACTTCTCATCCTTAGTGTCACAGTCATCGTTGACCTGATTGATGACTAGTTGAGAATCTCCATAAATGTGAAGTGTTTTAGTTTTCCTTTTTATGGCCATTTTGAGTCCCATAAAAAGTGCCTCATATTCTGCAACATTATTTGTACATGGAAAAGCAATGTGGAATGACTTAGGGATGGAATCTCCTTGTGGTGTGATAAATAGTATTCCTACTCCCGAACCATGATTAGTATGAGACCCATCAAAGTATAATTTCCAAGGTGACTTAGGCTCTGTATGAAATATGGACTCATCAGTAAAGTCTACTATTAATGGGTGATCACTTTGTATAGGTGCATCCGCTAGTTGATCTGCTATCACTTGTCCCTTTATATCCTTTTGTTCCACATATTGAATATCATACTCACTCAAAATCGTGACCCATTTTGCTAGTTGACCTGTCAATGTTTCTCGACTTAGGAAATATTTTAAGGGATCAATCTTAGCTACTAGATGTGTCTTGTGATTCAACATGTAATGCCTTAGCTTTTTGGTAGCGAAGATAACTGCTAGGCAAGCACTTTCAATGGTTGTGTAGTTTAGCTCATATTCGACTAGTGTCTGACTAATGTAGTATATGGCCCTTTCTTTCTCATCATGGTCATTTTGTGCTAGTAATTCCCCCAGTGCTAAAGTTGTTGCAAAAATGTACAGGATCAAAGGTTTCCCTTCGATAGGTGGCATTAAAATAGGTGGTGACAATAGATAATCTTTTATTAGTTGGAAGGCCTCTTGACATTTGTCTGTCCACACAAAGGGAATATCCTTGCACAAAAGATACTAAAATGGTTGAGACTTGTTGGCCAATTATGCTATGAAGTGTCAGATAGATTGCAAACTACCATGCAATGTCCCTAGTTAACTTATTCCTTTTGGAGGAGGCATTTCTAATATGGCTTTCACTTTGGTAGGATCGACCTCAATGCCCCTTCAAGAAACTATGTATCCCAAAAGCTTCCCTGATGTCACACCAAAGACACATTTCTTGGGATTCAAGTGGACTTTGTACTCTTCTAGTCTCTTGAATATTTTTCCAAGAGGTCATCCATGTAATCCTCCATTATCTTGTGCATCATGTCATGAAATATTGTTTTCATAGCTCTTTGATACATGGTGCCTACATTCTTGAGACAAAAAGGAATGACATTCCAACAGTATGTACCCCAAGGACATGTAAATGTCATTTTGTGTTAATCTTCAGGGGAAATACGGATTTGGCTTGAGCTAGGAGGTGTTGGGTTTGAGGTGATTTAATTTGTTGAAAATTTTGGAAGAGGGTTTGAAGTCTTTGTATGGTTTGGTGGTCTAGGGGTTGGGGTATTTGGTGAAGTGTTTGAAGGAGGTTTTGAAGTTGGGATGCTAGGTCTTCTAATGTTGGCATGTTGTAAAATTAATTTGATTGGGTTAAAGAGATGATGATGATTAGGATACGATGTGGAATGATAAGATTGGATGATTTTGATGATGTGGCAAGTGTTTATTGGAAGTTTGACTTGGGCAATAT